>JAUEJL010123154.1:0-11733 GCA_032274825.1 Drosophyllum lusitanicum | reverse complement strand
TATAGGAAGTTTATATTAAAGCCTAAAGGGTATAAATGTCTTTTAAACTAATGAATTCAAATCCTAATAACCACCCCCAAAAAATCACGTCCGATTATCTCTCTTAAAATCAATTCCTAATTAATGTCAATCTTCAAAGTTAAACCCCACATTCAAAGAACTTTAACAAGCCTGAAAACCCGTTCAACTCACTTTAAACATCCACCGGCGATGAAACCACCATCAACAAAGATGAAGGCCTTAACCACGTCATCATCTGATGCTAGTTACCATCATGGAATTTCTTAATCGTCGCCCCCTATAGCACTCACCGCCACCTCCTCTTTGGCGTCTCCGCCATTGCCGCCAACAACCTCCACCATCGTTGCCGCCAATAACCTCCACCGACGTAGTCCTTGCGCACCCAACCCACCATCGCCGTTCATAAGCCAAACCGCCTTCACCGCTGCTCATCCACAGATCCCGTGCAGACAACCTCCATTCCCGTCGATTTTAAGCTGCCACCATCTCTGGCGAAGTTTAGCCGTGGTCACCTGCCCATCGTTGATGTGATTATTAAGACAATGTAAATTGAGTTGTGAACATTATTATTATTACTAATCGATTTTGAGAGTGTGAATTTATTTTCGTTCATCACCACCTCTGACTCCTCGCCTCCTTCAACGACACCGCCGCACCGCCTCACAACTGCAAGCATCGTCAGATCTACGCTCCACCACCGGCTAGGGCGGCTAAGGTTTGGAATCGACGGAAGCATGGCAGCGACTGTTTCACGCCTTCGTCCATTGAGGAAGCATGCATAGGGTTTATTTATTATTTTTAATTCTTGATTATATATGTCCATCTGTGTGTTTGATTATACTTTGTTCTAGAATAGATATACCGCATGGCGGCTACTGTTTCACACTTCTTCTTTTTTTATTTTATATATATACATTTGTAGTTTCTTAAAGTTTTCATCTGTGTGTTTTATTTTTTTTATTTTTTGTGTTTTTGGGTTGTATTTTCTGGTGGTAAACATACCTATAATTTTATGTTTTCAGATTATATAGGTTTTTTGTATTCTTTATTGGTGAACACACTAATCATTATTAGTGAACAGTCATTTGGGTGAATAGATACAAAAATTTCAGATTTATTTACTAAAATAAGAAATATAATTTTTCAATAGTTATTTGTGGGAAACAAACTTAAATTTATTAATGAACAATCCCCGGTAACAATTTTGGGTGAATAGCTATAAACTTTTTAGATTATTGTTCACTAAATAAGAAATATAGATTTTTAATTTGTTGTTTGTGGGGAACAAGCTTAAATTCATTAATGAACAATCAGAGGATAATGAACTTAAAATAATAATGATTGAAAAACTCGTATATTTTTCGTTGTATTCAATATTGAATATTGTAAAAATTATTTTAAACTCATATATTTTTTACCGTGTTCATTATTGAATACAGTATCGATGAAAAACTCGTAAATATTTCTTTGGTTGTATTCACCGGTGAACTTCGTAAAATTAATAATTTACTAGTAATTAATTAATTAATTTTTGTTTTTTATTCAAAATTTAGGAAAGAGAAAAATAAGAAAGAGAAAATAGATTGGAGAGAGAAATATTTTAAGTTACCATTATACCCTTTTAAATTAAAAAAAATAAAAAACATGATTAATCTAAAACCACTAGATCAAATACAAGTAAGTGGCTGAGATTGTTTCTCGCATTTTTCGCAAATAAAACACTTTTCGCATGAACCCTTCCCTATATATATATATATATATATATATATATATATATTAATTAATTCTAAGTCATAAATAAAATTTAAACAAAGATAGAATAACTTTCATGTGGTAGTACCTCGTTGGACGTTTAAATGAATCGAAATTAATCAATCAAGTTTGATTTAATCTGAAGAATCTTATAATAATAAATTAATCATAATGATTATTTCGAATCGAGCGTATTGAACCTCGTTAATTGCGCTCGTGATTTAAAGCTATAATATTAATCAAGTTTATATTATGTATTTACATGTGAAACAGAGTAAAATATGAATGAATGAATATCACGTAATAGATGAGGTTAAGTCGATAACAACTGAGTTGATAATGCTTGTTTTAAAGAACGTACTACGTCGTTTCCTCCTTAGTTTAAGACGCAAAATGCAATTGGATTAGCAATAGCTTTCTGCTCAACCACCCTATGGTCTATTTGGCTTTGGCGCAATAAAATTCTTCACGCAACAAGTCAAGAAGAAGCAAAACAGCTACGGGGTGCGCACGTATGTCGGTATGTGTATGCATGTATACAAATAACTTCTTAGAGGGTCATTACTTTTACTGTTGTGATTTGTGTACTATGAATAGTGCCACAATTATCATTTTACGTAATTACGTATACAAGTATATAACAATTTGCGTACAATAGTAATAATTTACTTGAATAATTAAATCATTAATTCCATTCTCTATATAGAGTTGTGTTCAATAAAGTTCATATAAAAAACATAGTCCTAAAATTTTAATATTCAATCACATGTGATTCAATATACAATCACATGTGATTTGTAAAAGCATCAAATGTGAATCACGAAAATGTCACTCCGCCCAAAATTTTAAAATGCAATGTGGATCATTGATGCCATTGATCCAATGGCTAAAATTAGTCCCTTAGAACTATGGATTAATTATGGACTATATTAAATATTCTTCGACACTTCTAATATCTGTTATTTCCTTTTGTAAATGGGACCTGGTCATATTTATTACTATATTAGAGTAAATAAAAACTTGTACTACTTGTATTTTTATTTTACTGTTTCAATTATAAGAGTGAAGGGAGTGAGTAAGTGACAGATGGGTGAAGGTTTCACCACATGGATGGTGGAGGAAAAAACACCCCATACATAAGAAGTGGAGCTGGGAAATGGTGAGGACTATGGGTTTTCATAGTCTGGTTTGGTTAGTTTATACTAGAAAATGGTAACCAAAGTAACAATCTCACAAAGAAATATTAAACCAAACCATTAAACTAGTAAAACCAAACGAACCAAACCATAAGAACTAGTTCTGGTTGGTTTTATTGTTTTTAACTTTTATATCTGTTTTTTATTTCGCTTCAGCTTTAAGTGTAACAAGTTCTATATTAAAAACCAAATAGCAAATGAATGATGTGTATTATGAAAGAGTATAACAAGGTGATAATCTACAAGTTTCTGATAAAAGTATTTGTTACTTAGAGTTTGATACTCATTATATTTTATATATATATAATCTTGATTCGGTCTGGTTAATACAGATTATTACCATACAAAAACCATGAACCAAACTACTAAACTCGGTTTTACATATCGAAAACCACCGGTTTGACATTGCCCTTATCGAACCGGCCAAACTTGCCACTTAACCCTTGTTTGGATGGTTTAGTCAGTTAAAACGGTTTCATGCTCACCCCTAGTGACGAGCACCCGGAGAGTTGGGTTGGGCAGTGGTAAGAAGTTGGTCATCCAAAAAATCCTCTCCATATAAAAGTAAGTTTTGCACAAGTTACTTTTTCATTAAAAGTGTACATCAAATAATTCACTCATATAAAATTAATGAAGGATAATTAACATGGAGCTAAAGCTTATCATTAGCGTCTTCGAAAATACTTAGTCTAGTTACCAACTTTCTTACGTCTCAATTATTTCACTGTTCTATTTAGTACCAACTTTTAAACGTTCGGGTAAGGTCAAAAATTTTAATGTCCTATTTCTAAGTTCACATTTTTTCCGAATTTATTTTTGAATGTTCCTATTGAATTTCAAAACTTGGTTTTACTTTGTAAAGAAAGGAAATTGAGGATGTTAAATCATAAATGGTTTTTGAAAGTGATGTTATTTATATGATTTCTCTAAATTTCGCCTTCACTTATGATTGAAAACATTTTTTTTGAAAGGCAAGCAATATTATTAAGATAAGACGATCCGTATCCGAAACCGTACATAATTAATACACCACTACCGTAACATTCTGCGAGTAACAGAATAAAACACAACAAATCCCTTAAAAACTAAACAAGTTAAACTGCCATTGAAGGAGGATAATTCTGCCAGATAAACCATTCTACCCGACCCTTCTTGATTCTTGTTTTGATCCACAAAAATACTCTCTATTTGATTTCCTGGAAAAGTTCATCAACGCCCATCTTCTTTCCTTAAAATACTCTCCATTTTATTTTTCTTGAAAGCTATATATGATGAAATTTTAAATATTATAGTTTGTACATAAAAGGTTAGAACCTCATCGACTTTTTTGGTCAACTAACATGAGATCATGACTACAACTCTAAGAATTAAGAAAGAGTCAAAATAGCGTTCTAATTTGAATAAGTACGATTATGTACTTGAACCTTATAGACTTTTATATTATCAAATACCATGATCACTAAAAAAAGAGAATTGAAAGAGAGAGGATAACAATTGACTTGTTCTTGGGATGACTTTGTCAACAAGCTAATATCGTTTTCTAGGATATATAAAACGCATGTGACAACACACATATAGAACAGTAAAATTTGAGTGAAACTATAAAATGACAACAATCATATATGGATATTGTCTCATATATATGTATGTGTTAAATAACACCTTATATTGGGTTCCTTTAGTTTATAACATTGTATTGTATAGGGTTATAAGTATAACTATTGTATCTATTTATATCGATGATTATTGTATAGGATTATAGGATTGCATAAAGCAAGAACATTCCTTTAATTATCAAGATAATTACTCTGTGTTTAATTTGATTAAGTAGTAACATTTTTAAAAGTCTTAATTTAGATGAATATATAAAGTATTTTGCTTAGACGTTTTGTTTGTTCCGGGTCATTTTTTTAACTAGTGAATCAATAATATTATATTCTCAAGGGTTTTTCTTTTGAAAAGGAAAGTAAAGAATTTGAAAGTATATAAATGAAGTATAAGAGAGGATATAAAATGCTTTTAGAAGAAAGTTTTATGAACAGATAAGGATGTTGACGTGGTGGGTAAGGGCATATAATTGTGGTCCGGAAAGAAGACCACACCACAACTGTGTGTTGGTGGCGGCGTGGCGCTACGAGGTTCTAGACTTTTGGCAAGGCAAGAAACATGGTGAAGGAAGCTGTGATCGACCCAGAGATTTTATTTTATTTTATTTTTTACTTTTTTGTTTGATTTTTATTGGTTAGTGAATTTTGAAATTTAGTATGGTGGGCAGCATTTGGAAATAAACACATCATGGTTACTAAAACATTGTGGATATATTTTCATCAAGGGAGAATGATTTTTTTACGAAGAAAATCAACTCTTTCACATATGATACAACATCCTTAAAGCTAATATACCAATTGGTATAACATTTATATTCCATGGATAACTTAATTTCATCCATAGAATAAACATCTCCCTTTCATTAATACTAACAAATTGTAGATATATTTTCCGTAAACTTAAAAGCTGTAAAAAAATACTTTTAAAATGATAGAAGTAATTGTAATATCAACAATCGATTTTTTTTTTTTTTTGGTCACGAAAGTTTAGTTATTAAAATAGAATATAAAAATCTTATTAACTATATCTAATAGTTACTCAATTTAGTTTATATGAGAGGTAATTTAGTAATTTCAAAACACTTAAAATTTAAGAGTTTAAACAAAATGTCTAAATGTTTTATAATATAGTATAGATACATAAAAATAAGACGTCAAATACATATTAATATTTACCTCGAACGTTATATGTTAGAAGTTATAAAAGAAAGGAAAAAAATATACAAAATAAAAAGCATGCCTAAAAAAGACCTACAGCTCAAATGCAAAGCACTTTGCCAACCGGTCAAAGGACAACATAAACTACTTCATCTTCTAAATATATATCATTACCAGGAAGTTACTCTTCATACTTCCTAGTTATTGTTAGTATATATAATGTAATAATTTTTATAAAAGAAGATTTTTATATACGGGCTTTTCAACATTAAAATATATATTTATCAGACTTAATTTTTAAATATCATATATCTTTCTTAACCTTCCTAAAGATCGTATTTACATAAATTCTCATTTTTAATATTTTTTAATCATTTATAATTATAAAAAATAGCTAAATTACTATTTTGCCTTAACTTTGAACCTAATCTCATTAGAGCATTCGGTATGTCTCTCTTCTCTCGGTATTGTTAATGTGCCGCTTGGTATCGAGACTCAACACCACCCCATATATGTTTGGTACCAAAAAAAATTGCATAATTCTCGGCAATGGAATCCAAAAGAGAGAGAAGAGAACATATATTTTTTTTAAAACTTTGAAGTGTGAGAAGTATGGGTATTTTCTAGGTTGAAATATAAAGAGGCATGGATGAGAATATTGATGTAGCATAAAACACAGAAGCATGCATAATACCCACTCATGCTCTTAGAGCACCCGCAATGGATGCTCGTTAACATGCTTAACGAGGAAAAACAAGCTCATCAACTTGTGAAGATCATTACTAAACACTCGTTATGCGCTCGCAATGGACTTGCTAGTAAACAGGCTAACGAGCTCATCAACTCGTTATGCATTTTTTTTATGTTTTTCTTTTCAACCAATAATATGTAAGATAAATAATTATGTGTGAATCAAGTCACGGAAGTGATAGTTGTTATCACTACCCGTGGTCAAGGACGAGTTGGTAATGTTGGAGTAACGATTAGTGATAACTTCAGCGGGTGCTCTTACAAGTAGGTATTCCCTACCTTTAAATCAAGACCACCATTATCCATACCCTTTTGAATTTTGAACCCAGAATCTCCATGTACGTCTTGGTTTCTTGATTTTTGTTTTCTTTGCTTTACGTAGTTCTGGTCAAGAAATGGGTATGTGTAGCAGCAAAAGAAAGAATGGACGTATAAACACCGAAGCACGAAAAAAACAACCATCACTGCCCAGCCGGCCAGCCCCAAATTCCGGCAAGAAATCATACTGATTTAAAAGTTAGGGAATATATACTAAAAATTATTATAAAAATATTAAAAAGGTGAAAGAATGGTAATTTGGGTAAATATGATATTTAGAGAGGTTAATGCAGGTATGTGTGATATTTTAAAATTTGATTTGATAAATACGATATTTTAAAGTTCAATAAGTGCATACACAAAATATGTTGGAAGGAGGGCGCAGTTCGCTAGCCCTCAAGCTGGGCTTGGGTATGGTAAAAGGACATGATAATTGCATCTCACTAGCAGTTGAAGTGACACACATTTATAACAATATACGAGTGTATGACTATTCTAAAACATAAGATAGATATGGCAGTTGACCTAATTCCACAAGCTACAAGAAGAATCACAAGAAAATTAAACCAAAACACGTCACTAATTACAAGAAATCATTGGGGTTCTTAGCACACAAGCAGTAAGCGATATCATTCGGTTCTGTCTTTGTTTATTTTTGAAAGAGAGATTACCCAATATACTTTAACCCGACAAATAAAAGATTGTTTCATAAGAACATAAGACATAAAAGAAACAAACCAACCATTTTCAGACAAGACAGCACGGGAATTGCTTCAGAAGATGTAATCTGGCAACAGGAGAGGAAATTTAGCAACTTCAACCTCAAAGGGACTTCCTTTTGGATCTGCCAATCTATAAACAGAATATGCATCTGCTTATTTCACTTTCCACCATAAAAAATTAAATAAATGCCAGAAAGATTTAATGAGCAAACCTGCCAGGGAGAAATGTGAAAGAACCCTCTATGGATCCTGGTGAAGCAGTGGAAGATGTGCAGCTCTCATAAACAAATTCTTTGTCCCCAGGACGTAAGAGTGGAAACTGTAGATAAAGAACACAAAGTGCTCCCAAGTGTAATGATAACTTTATTTTCTACAAAATTTACAAGGTCTTCAAAACAGTCTTCTAAATTTTTGTCAAGATTATATGATCATGAGATAATTATAAGAATTGTTTATAAATGATCATGAGAAAAAACATGAATAACATACCTGGCCTATCACAGCTTCACCATTAACATCTCCCACAATCTTATCATTACTTTTGATAATCCAATGTCTCCAGTAGAGTTGGCAGGAATCAAAGGACATTCCATGGACAAAACATCCCTCGGGTTTAAGTGACATACGAATTGAGTAAACAAACATATATTTCTCAGCTTTATCCATAAGGTCACTGAATTCGGGTACAAATACAGCAGAAGCACGAACCTGTGACACATTAACATTTCAGCTACTACCAGTGGATATACAAAATTCACCAGAAAGGAAAGTCCTTAACTTTTTATAAACATAAGGCCTAGCCATCCATGTTTGATTCTTGAAGTTATTTTATAGATATAAAAAGCTCACAAGTTACCTGCACACCACATGTTTTTGCCAAAGAACAAAGGGGAGGTTGTTCAGGGAATAGACTAATGCTTCGAATATTTCCTTCCTCGCGTAATTTAATAATCCCATTTTCAAGGCGACGGGCATGTTCTTCTAGCCATAACAACATGGCATCTTGTTGGGACCCACTTCTGGAATCATGCACTGAAGTTATCAATCCATTTGGTACACATGGAATCATTTCTCGGCTGAATAAAAGATTCTTGGTGCCAACATAGAGTTGACCCACATCACAGTCAAGAAAAAAGATCTTTTCAGTGCCAGTAGAAGAAGCCGCCACTATGACATACTTTGGTCTAGTAAATCCAAGTTGGCGTACAATATCCTTGGTCTCTTTGATTACAAGTTTTAGTGGCAACAAGCAAACGTTCACAAGATAATTATAGAAAGAGTAACCTCCAATCAGCCCATATACATTTCTTGATCTTCTGCTTGATGCATCACTGCAGGGTTCTTGACCATCACAAAACCGGTAGAGGACTCGAGTAGGAATAGGTAGTTTGACTTTCAAAGAATCCTCTAAATCATTTATTTCATCCTCGGATGCACCCTTACGAAGAGTGGGCAGAACCTCAGGGAAATTATCAGTTAACCAGATTCTAATTCTGTCCCAAACATTTTTCACACGTTTAACTAAGGGCCAAGGGTACATACGGTAAGCTTCCCTCCATGCTCCATAAGCCGCCTAGAATGATGGACATGAGCAACAAAATTAACTTCATGACCGACCATATGCATCAATTTGTGATTTCTCATATGAAATAAACAAAAGACCAAAAAAAGATTAAAAAAAATAGCATAAACATCATGATCATATCATAATAGGTATCAATTTAGCTTTACTTCTCACTCGTTTACTACTTAACTGAAACAAAGAAGAATACAAAAGAAACGGGCCCAGCAAGTTGAAAGGGAGTATGTAGTACCCTCCAACAAAGGCATGCTGGAGTCAACAATGGGGATATTTAGATGTGGTTTATCAGGATGTTGATGGAGGTGTTAGGTACTGCGTTTGCAAAACAACGTTTTCAAGAATGCAAGTCCCCACACGGACACTCCCTTTTTTATCAAATAGTTAACCAAACACTAGTTTCTTAATCAGATAATCTCCATCAAAACGCAATCCCAAACACCCTCTAACTCATGTAGTTTCTAGTGTTAGATAAAAAAATGAATGATCATAATTTTTGTTTATTGAGCTAAATGTAAAGTTATTTAACCATCCCAATCTTTAATCAACAAATTATCTGAATTATCACTTTGAGAACGCATATCCAAACAACCCCCCAAGGTAGTGTTACGAGTAATAAGGTAGTGCTCCTGGCAGAAGCCTCCTGCCTTCAATCAGATTACCAATAAAGTTCCCTCTATTGCAATATACACAAGTTTTCTTCGGTTTTCCCCTTTGAAACTCATAGCTATTCCGTTCAAATTGACGATATATACAGTAATCAACCGCGGGTTTATCAAAACTATCACAATCCATAGAAAACCTAGCTAAGGCTGAAACCAATTTTTTTGTTACCCTAACTGCATAAGTATGTAACAGGCAGCAACAATTTCTTCATTTGTTTTAAAATTTTGACCTTCTCACTCGTTTATCAACAAAAAAAATCAGGAAATACACACAATTTTACAGATTACAAATCGAATTCACACATGAAAATAGAAAAACGGAACCTAAAAGTGAATGAATGAAATAGAGGAACGGTTAATTGACCTTGAAAGAGGGACATGGGTTGCCAAAGGGATCAACTGGGGAAGAGATTTTGAGTTCTTGAGCACAGAAAGATGACCATAGAGATTCTTCGGAAGCCCAGTCCTTAAAGCGTTTGTTGACACATGCCACAGCTGTTGCTTCAGAAGGACCAAGTTTCGATAAGATAACATGAATAGCTAACCCACCAACGCTGTCTAACCCGATCGATGATTTTGTCGCCATAGTTTTATGGATCAGAAGCAATTGTCATGAATTTGAATACAAGGAACGGAAGAAGGTGTTGGGCTGCTTGAGGGCTAGTGAATGACCACTCAAAATGTCCAGATGATCGACACGCAAACAGACCACTTGGGGGATCTTTCGTGCACGGTTTAGCCGACCTGAAGCATCGCCTTGTTCAGCTATGCTTTACCCAAAGCATCTCCAACGTGAATCATATCTTTGTCATATCATGTTTTAACGCGTTAATCAACAAAAATCCTACATAATAACTTTATGAATTATTAACTTGTATATTGACAAATGTCTAATTAAACATTACTTATATCTTTTATTTTATTTGACTTTATTATATATATATATATATAAAGAGAGAAAAAGAGGAGAGAGAAGTAGCTCGGGTTTACCAACCGGAATGAAAGATAGAGTGTCGACCCAAAACATGCGTACAGGTGTTAAGCGAACCTGATCAACATGAAGGTCAAACCGATTGCTTCGGGTGACCCCATACAGACATTCTAAGGAAAATGTTACTAAACCTAATATTTTTCTTCTTTCTTAAAAAAAACAAACGTAATGTATTTTAGAAAAATTATACTTTGATCGCAAAATCCTTGGACTTTATCGTCTTAGTTATTAGATATGACATATAAAATTTATTAATTATCTTTCTTTTAACCTTATTTATTGATTTTGACATTTATTACGATATGGTAAGTAGGAAGATAGGTACAATGTTTTAGTAAAAATATATAAAACTTCTCTTTTCTTTGCGACCATGTGTAGTGGTCATATGTTATATCCTTCTACTTTTATTGTTTATATTTCTTTAAAAAATGACCACTTTTTCATGTCATTAGAAGATAAGTATGATGTAGTGGTCACATGTTATATCCAATTTTTGTGATAAAATTAGGAAGAATTTCATATATATCCTTTTAAAACTTTAAAATGGTAGAGAAGTTTTCATATTTATACCTTTTCTTGTTGGAGTTGTTTGGATGGGTGTTTACCCCAAAGTGATGGTCTTTACACTTGCAATGGTATCAAGATAAGGTTATTCGTCTGTCACCGTGATTCCCTTAAAATTACATCTATATTCTTATAAAGTTTCAAATTACATTACTATCATTCTAAAACTTTGTAAATATATATATATATATATATATCCAAATACCTATTTTATGATTAATTAAATTATTTAAATATCAAAATATATTATCTTCAAATTCATTTAAGAGTTAATTGTCAAATTCGTCCTTTAACTATTCAATTTCTTCCGATTTGGTCCTTTAACTTCAAAAGTGACCAAGATGGGCCTTAAACATCCAATTTCCGGTCTGAATGGTCCTTTGGTTAGTTGACCGTTAGTCAACTCTGTT
>JAUEJL010123153.1:0-23997 GCA_032274825.1 Drosophyllum lusitanicum | reverse complement strand
TAAAGTCTTTACTAATTGTTTTTTGATAGAACTATGTTTTCCTTATGACATAAGAAAACAAAGACAAAAGGTCAAGCAACAAGCTCAAGTTGTAAGTTATGACTAACAACCATACAAATTAAGGCCGTCTATTATTGACTTCACTAAATTCAACCCGGACCGAATAGGACTTAGATCGATACGAACACGACACGAAATTAAATCGGGTCAAAAATGGGTCGAATAATAAATGACACGAAAAAGATTGACACGAACACGACACTAACAATAACTTGAAGTTGACCTATTTAACCTGATTTTATTTAATAATAATAAAAAACATAAAAGCATATTTATCTTAAAACAATAAAAAACTTTAAAAGTAACAAACTAATAATAGGCATTGGAAATTTAGGTTTAAGTTGAATTTCAAAACGTTAAATATAGATAGATGTACATAAGGTAATCTTCGTATAAATTACCCTAGCCTTATTGTTCAAACGTTTGACATTAGAATTAAGTTGATCAATCGAGTATTTATTTGTTTTATAAAATAAATAATGTTATCAATTAAAGACATAATATACATATTAGTCGTTTCGTAATATACATATTTTAAAACTATAACGCAAGAAGTTTCAATTATATAAATTTTTATATTGTTGCATAAAAGATACATCAGTCACGTCGATCTTTATATAACTCTATTTATGTTTTCTCCATTTAATACATCGCACAAAATTTTCATATATGTTCTAATAAAAAATAATATTATACATATCTATACTATCTTATAAAACATTTAAGTTTTTTTGTCTTAATCTCTAAATTTTAAGTTACTAATTTACCCTTAATATTAAACTAAATGAAAACTATTAAATAAAATACCTATTTAGTAAAGTTAATGACAATCTTATATATCATTTTAATAATTAAACCTTTCACAATAATGAATATTTAAAAAATCAAATCAAGCAAATTAACTTAATAATTAAAAAAATTAATAATTAAACCTTTCATATTAAATATTCTATTATATAATAAATATTTTAACTTAACTATTAAAAGCGTATAGCTAGAAGTATTAAATCCAAAAAACATATAACCTAAATTTATAAAAATTTCTAGATTTTTTAAATGGGTAATATAATTAAAATAGCATATAGTTATAATGTCAACACTTTTGTTAGATTTTTCCATCCATTTGAAATTTTATTGACCCATTATAATTTAGAATAGAAACACACTACCCCTATTTTAAAAATGGTTTAGTATTCAATAGTGTATCAAAGTTTTCACTTTTTGCTATTGTGTATACCCAACTTTCAAAACTACCATATAGTGTTTTGAACTTTCCATAATTACGAATGATGTATCCTGTTACCTATATTGTTACCTATACAACAAGTAACAAGTAATCTTTTATTATTATTTTATTTAATCTTAATACTAAATCAATTCCACATCAGTAATTGTTGTAAGAATAAATTAAAAATCCAAAATTGAAGAGAGGAGCTAGATAGAAGTAGTTTATAACGAGGAGAGGGAAATCTGGACATTAGTTTAGTAATTTTTATAGCAACAGTGGATGAATCGAGACAATTACTTGCCTTTCAACCTCAGAGCATTCCGTTCAGGTACCACACTCCGGATTCGTACGCCGATACGATCACACCAAGAAAAGAAGACTAGGACCTATATGAGTGTTCATCTTCATCTTTAACAAAACCCTATCAACATGCCTATCAACATCCCATGAACATAAATCGAACCCAAATCTTATGCAATCGTATGAACACAACAATCTTGTGCAATCGTAAGGTGATTCAAGAACAACAGATGAAGCAAAAACCTAAATCTTGTGCAATCGTATGAACATAGATCTAGGCATGTATACAACAAAGATGAAATCAAAAAACCCCACAGACGATGAATCCATGGGTTTTTGTTCGAAAAACACAAACCTATTTGAATAAAAAAGTCGGCCCAAATCAAGAATCGAAACCCTAATGTATGTAATCATAATACAACCAATGGAATTGAAGTCGCCCCAAATCAAGAATTGAAACCCTAAAGATGAACCGTTGAACACAAATAATCGAAACTAACCTTGGAAATCATAGATGAAAAAAACCCCAAATCAAGAAACCCTAAAATTAGATGAAATTACAGATCTGTTGTAGTCGCCCAGATCTGTTGAAAGTCGATGGCGGTGTTCTTGAACCACAAGAACCCTAATCACCAAATCGAAAGTCGATGGGGGTGTTCTTGAACCTTAATTGCCGGAGGTCGATGGTGGTGGTGGTGCCTGTAAAACGAGGTGGTGGTTTGAGCCTACAATCAAAACGAGGACCAAAGTCATAAAAAACGAAGGTGGTGGTGGTTGCTGGAAGGTGGTGGCCGTCGAATGTGGTGTTGGTCGATGGAAGTGGAGGGTGGTGGTCGGAACCGGTGACTAGTCACCAAATCGTAGGAGGATGGCGGAGTTCTTCACATTTTAAAACTATAACGCAAGAAGTTTCAATTATATAAATTTTTATATTGTGGCATAAAAGATACATCAGTCATGTCGATCTTTATATAACTCTATTTATGTTTTCTCCATTTAATGCATCGCACAAAATTTTCGTATATGTTCTAATAAAAAATAATATTATACATATCTATACTATTTTATAAAACATTTAGGTTTTTTTGTTTTAATCTCTAAATTTTAAGTTACTAATTTACCCTTAATATTAAACTAAATAAAAATTATTAAATAAAGTACCTATTTAGTGAAGTTAGTGACAATCTTATATATCATTTTAATAACTAAACCTTCCATAATAAAGAATATTTAATAAATCAAATCAAGCAAATTAACTTAATAATTAAAAAAATTAATAATTAAACCTTTCATATTAAATTTTCTATTATATAATAAATATTTTAACTTAACTATTAAAAATTGCTTATAGCTAGAAGTATTAAATCCAAATAACATATAACCTAAGTTTATAAAAGTTTCTAGATTTTTTAAATGGGTAATATAATTAAAATAGCATAGAGTTATAATGTCAACATGTTTGTTAGATTTTTCCATCCATTTGAAATTTTATTGACTTATTATAATTTAGAATAGAAACACACCACCCCTATTTTAAAAATAGACAAGTTGTAGGAAAAAAAATAGTCGGCGCCGCTACATTGTGAGGGGACAATGCTAGTAAATATTTATGTATATATATAAAATTTGGGTTCGGGACCCGATGGGTACCTGATCTCCTGATTTCTAATTTGGGGAATCTTTGTCTCTATCCTCAATAAACTCGGGGATTTCCCGGTCAAACCGGTTAGGATATCAGGTACGAGTTTTTTTGTGTCATTCCTAGTAATAGACAATTATGATGTGCAATAAACGTTTGGTAAGATTTATACAAGAAAGATCATAGTCACATCGTTCGCGGTACGCTTCGGTACGGGAACGGGGATGGGGAACGCGATTCGTTAAGTTAGGCGTATCCGGTACGGAGGGGGTAGATTTATTTCAGTATGCATCCTGTACGATGTACCTTACATTTTGGTACAGTGTACCCACTATCAAAAACAGCTGCTAAGAACCAAACCTTAAAAAACCTTTCTAGTTACAAAAATCAAACCAGAAACATTAATAGAAAACAGAAAAAATAAGCATTTATAATCTAGAAACATTAATTTCATAAACCAAAACAATGCAGAATTTGAAACAGAAAACCATTTTCAGTGAGGAAAAAAACTGCAGCAGGGGAAGGCTGGTGAGGACGATTACTGGAGAGTAGAAGATAGATATGAAATTGAACAATCTAAACAATTTAATAGAAGTTGGAATGTGAAATTGAATCATTAGATTATTGTTCAGAAGTGTGAAATTAGATATCGAGTACAAAGAATCAGATAACGAAGAGTCGGGGGTCGACCAAAATCACCAAACGCTTCATTTTTTTCCCTCCTTTGAAATTGACGTGCCTGAAGGGTTTGGATCGTTCCTATTTGTGTTCCAATTGCTGAATTGAAGACCAATTGGTTCGTTTTGACCATCAACTTGGTTCGCTTTGACCATCGTTTTGGATCGAATTGCAGCAACGTTCCAAATCGCGACCCAATTAGCGATTGGATCGATCTCGTACTGCGATTGGGAACTAAACGTTCAGATCGCAGATTGTGGGTGTTTTAGCGAACCATGTGACTATGGTTTAGCAAAGTGACACAAAGGGCGAGATCTCTTATTTGAGAAGATATAGATACAGTTATTTCATCTTGAGCATCTACCCGAGATTGCAACCATCTGGAGCATCTACCCGAGATTGCAACCAATACACATTAGAGATTACGATACCTCTATCCTTTCCCCACAATATAACCAATTGATACAAACAGAATTACACGAACAATTCAAAAGAGATAGAAATTGAAAGATGATTTCACTAATGAAATTTGCGTAAATATGGTTGGAAGACTCGGTTCATCAACTGGAATGTAGAAGGCGCATTGACGACATGAATAGAAACCCGTGGCCCTCAGGTGTCCGTAAAGCTGTTTTATGAATGTCATCCTCCTTCATGCGTATCTCATGCAACTCATTCAATAGCTCATTGATTACTAGGATCGGAAATTTGTCTGGAGCCATAGAAAGATTCCTTTGCTCGGTGGTCCACAGAAAGATTCCTTTGCTCGGTAGCCATTTTATTCAATGCTCAGATGCATCATCTCCGCGTGCCGCTAGTCAGCCTTGGATCTTATCACAAACCGTTCCTGTTTTAGTTTCTCGAATTAGTCAACTGTCTCGATGCGATGTTGTGCACTTCTGCTAGTTCGGACTCAAGATCGGTGATTTTGGTTATGATGGCGTGTCTGAAAGTTATACCGGTAATTGTGATTGTATTACTTTAATCGATAGATCACAAGAGTATATATAGAGAACATATTTAGACATTGTATCCTCCTATTATATGCTAATTATATAACTGTCTAATATTCCCCCGCAAGCTAAGGCCGGGAAACGACCTGCAACTTGGAGCGTAAATTCTCAAAACGTTGTGACAATAGCGGTTTGGTAAAAACATCGGCAATCTGTAGAGATAAACTAAATTGAGAGCTTCTTTTTAGCCACCTTTTCTCTGACAAAGTGAAAGTCCACCTCGACATGCTTTGTGAGTGCATGGAATATAGGATTGGTTGACAAATGCATGGCGCCAAGGTTATCACACCATAGAACGGGCGTTGGTAGTCATGGGAACTCGAAGTTCACGTAGAAGATTCTGGCCTAGTAATTTCAGCAGCTGTATCAGCTAGTGCCTTGTGCTCGGATTCTATTGATGACCGAGACACAGTCTTTTGTTTTCTACGTGACCATGAGACAAGATTCGAACCAAGATAGATAGCATACCCCCGTTGGATCGACGGTCATCTAGCCAACCAGCCCAATCAGCATCGGAATACACATTAAGGGAGGGAGAATGAGCATCAGAATAGGCATGTAAGACAGAACCGGAAGCATGGTTAACCCGAAGACCATAATCAGCGGTGCCCCGTAGATACCAAAGAATTTGTTTAACTTCAATCACTGGGAATGCATAAACCGGCCGACTTTGTTGACTGCAAAGGTAATATCCGGACGAGACAGAGTGGCATATTGTAGAGCACCAACAACCCGTCGATATCGAACTGGATTCTCAAAAGGAGGGCCGTCACCAAGAGCTAAATTTGCAGTGGTGGTCATCGGAGTTGTGACAGGTTTAGCTTGTGAGAGGCTAGCTTTTTGAAGAATCTCCAAGATATATTTCCTTTGAGATGAGACCAAATCCGATCCTTTGGAAGTGACTTCAATTCCAAGAAAGTAGGAAAAAGTACCCATGTCCTAAACAGCAAAGGTTTGGCTCAAATTTTTGATTATCCGATCAATGACCGTAGGGTAACACGGTTGTTACCGGTCAAAATGATGTCATCAACATAAACCAACATATATAATAGAGTTTCCTGAGAGGAGTAAATACACAGAGAGGGATTTGTTGAGGAACCCTTAAACACAAGTGAAAGTAAGGCCGTGGACAATCGATGAAATCAGGCACGGGAGCCTGCTTAAGTCCATACAAGGACTTATGAAAAGGCAAACATGATCCGGTTTCTATGGATCAACAAAACCAGGTGGTTGGCACAAATAAACTGTCTCCGTAAGGTCACAATGTAAAAAGGCATTCCGAACATCCAACTGTCTGAGTGGCCACTTATGTGTCATGGCAAGAGAGAGAACCACACGAACTGTAGTAAATTTTACCACAGGACCAAAGGTTTCATGATAATCAATCCCGGGTTGTTGGTTGAAACCTTTGGCCACGAGGTGGGCCTTGTAGCGTTTAATGGCACCTGTTTGATCCCTCTTTATTTTGTAGACCCATTTACAATCTACCACATTGGCATTAGAAACCGGTGGAATTAACGACCAAGTGCCATTCCGAATCGAAGCAGCGTACTCTTCAGCCGTGGCCTGTCGCCATTAAGGGTCTTCATTGACAATGGAAAAGGTAGAAGGCTCAGTTACGGTAGTGGTGGATATGTGAAAGGCCGAAGGATTGTATGGAACCGTGGGTTTTAGATTAGGCCATAGGTTAGAAGGACGAACACGAGACTGAGGAGAACCAACCGTGTTTGGTGATTGTGGCTGGGAAGTAGAGGTTGATGAAGGAGGCGGTTGAGTGGTGGGGGAGTCACAACCATGTCCAGTTGCGAGAGAGGAGAACAAACCGTGTTTGGTGATGTCGAGGTCGCACCAGGTTTAGGACGCTTGCCGTAGGTTTTAAGAGGAACAGAATGTTTAGAGGGAGGTGATGTAGAGGGATTAGATGGAGTAGGCAGAGGGAAGTCAGATGGATAACTTGAGACATAAGGAGCCGGTGGAGGTGGAGATGAGGTTGTGGTGGAAGATGTAGAGGAAGATTTGAAAGGGAAGTATTGTTCTTTAAACCAAACATGTCGAGCAATGTATAAACGTTAGTTGTGGGATCAAGGCATCTATAACCATGATGAGAGGGGTTGTACCTAAGGAAGACACAAGCTAAAGAGCGAAAATCCATCTTATGTTAATTATAAGGATATAGATGTGGAAAACATTGAGAGCCAAAAACCTTTAAGAAGGAGAAATCAGGTTTGCGTTTAAAGATATGTTCAAAAGGTGAAGTGCTGGAGGAATGACGAGAGGGCATACGGTTAATGAGATAAACCGCTGTATCATAAGCAAAGTGCCAAAATGTAGAGGGAACACCCGATTGAGATAGAAGAGTGAGACCGGTTTCCACTACATGTCAATGGCGTCTTTCGACTAAACCATTTTGCTCACTAGTATGAGGACATATAGGCGATGGAGAACCCCGATAGAGGTGGACACCAAACATCACAGAACAATAAATCTAAAAAATTAGTACTTTTGTAATTAGAAGAGAACAAATGAAGTTTCCATGATTTCCCAATGTGACAGGAATTACAAAAGGACCTCATACTTGTATTGAAAATAGGAAGACTATATCTAGATAACATGGTTTGCAAAAACTGAGAACGTGGATGACCAAGTCTTTGATGCCAGACGTCAGGAGAGGCACGAATTGTGGTGAAAGCAACTTTTGGAAGCAGGCGGATCCAAGGAAGACAGATGGAGTATAGCCCATTGGTACTTGGACCTGTGAGGAGGGTAGTGTGTGTAAACATGTCCTTCATAGCAAAAAAGGTAGAGTGAAATTCAAAGAAAACATGATTATCTTGACAAAACTTTTGGACAGAAAGTAGATTTTGTTTGATTTGTGGCACATGAAGAATATTAGAGAGAGATAAGGTTTTGGAAGGTGAAAAGAAACGAGCAGAACCAATATGAAGGATGGGTAAACCCTTACCATTACCAACATGAAGAGTATCCTCACCGTAGTTGGGTTCATGGTGGTCAAGGCCGGCAATATGGCTCGGAGCAAAGTGTTGGATTGTTGGGAACGGTGGTCAGCAAAGTTTGCTAAGGCTGTTGTTGTCTTGGTCTTATTGTTGCAGGATCCCGATTAAGACATTGAGAGGGTATATGTCCAATGTCACACCTGTTACATGTACCATAAACTATGTTTTGATTGGATGCCCAACTAAATTGATTTCTATTCCCACCTGCTGATTATTGAAGGATCCCTGTCCACGGCGATTTAGTGAGCCACGCCCTCGATAATTTTGAGAGCGAGAGGCAAAGAATGCTTGTGCAGATGGCTGATTTACCGATCGAGGCTGAAAACCCAGCTGAGAAACAAGTTGTTGAAGGGCCTGAATAGTGTTAGGTTGTGAACCGGCAGTTGTGGGTGAAGAACGGGCTGTAGTTGTAGCAGTAAATGCTTGGGCTGGTGAGATGGCAGGAACTGATTTTTATACCATATAATCGTGATCGGAAAGGAGACCATGGAGCTCCGTGAAAGACGTTGGTATCTGTCAAGCGAGAAGTGTAGATTTTAGACCATTGTATTCTTCTGTAGAGGATGTACAAGGAGCATAGGCACACTCAAGAGCTAGTCACGGATCCCTGGATGTGGTTGCTTGTACGTGTTGTAACGATGCTTCTGAAATAGTGGAGATGATGAGCATTCGTACATGGGCATCATTCGACACCCATATAGAATAGTTGGAATTTGGTTGAGTAGCTTTGGGTGGATCTTTGTCAGATGATTGAGCAGGGGAATCAATGGTTGGCGATGGACAAGGGATTGACCCATCAACATAACCGATTAGGTTATTTGTAATAAGAAACGGCTGGATCATTGTTTTCCAGAAACCATAATTTGGTGTAAAAGCAAACTTGTGGGAATTATGGGATGTTTTCTCGGCTGAGGTGAAGGCAGCTATCATTGCCATTGTTTAGCCAAGTGATCTGATCGGAAAAGAGAAGAGAAGAGTAGATGGTGGCGGCAGGTAAGGTTGGCAACGGCAGCAGAAGGGCTGCTAGGGTTGTAGGGCTGGCTGCTAAATCTGGCTTTGATACCAAGTTAAACTTGGTAATTGTAATTGCGATCGTATTTCTTTAATTGATAGATTACAAGTATATAGAGAACATATTTACACATTGTATCCTCCTATTCTAATTATATAACTATCAATAGTATCGGATTACCGGCGAATCAAATTGGAAATCAAAGATTGATAATAATGTACATCTGTGGTCGGGTTTGGTGGGGTGTGTAAGGAACAATATCAATCCTGGCCTTCGAGACCCGGATAATCTCCTTATCAAGATGACAGAAAAATCGCAACCCCCAACTAAACTAGCCCGCCCTATCTAATAAAGCCGACCCTCTACCCTCCTGGATTCTATCTTTCTAATTTTGGAAACAAGATAAACTCTAACTAAATAAGACATAATTAATTAATAAGGAATCTTCAATCAGCCCCTACAGTTTAGTTTCCTGCGTCCCAGCCCCCTTGCACCTCTGATAGGGTCGGCCTCGGTGCCTCTTTGGCTCCAATTAGTATCAATGGTATGTCGAGGCTATAGATCGAGAGGTCATGTGACTCATTAGCAAGGGATGTACCGATAGAATACTTTGGAGATACCCTTGAGATAAATGTTATCACGTCCATTTTTGCTAATCTCTGCTCCTAAACTTTGACACCTCGAGTGACGGGAAAAGAACATGTGGTTCCTTTGTTGACTTGGAGAGCCATGTATAATATTTTGTAAGGGTTGAGTCACGCTGCTCACGTCTGAAATAAGATATTTCAGATTCCTTTACTGAGAAAGAGGACTGCAAGTGTTTCCACATTTCTTTGTGGCAGGGTAATTGTGAGCAATACTCAAAACTTGAGATTCCATAGTGTTCCACAAAGCCATTCTAATCCCACAATCTTCAAGCTTCCATCTTGGAGTTTTAGGGTTTGGAGGATCCTGGTTTTGATATGCATCTTTATCCAAACTTACAAGTCTAGTTTGAACAAACATACTCCATTGTCCCTAATTCATTGAGTTTAGTTTGACCGCTATTTTTCAAATGGCTGAATAATTAACAATACCAGGAATCATAATATCATTTGGTTTTGCACTATCTCCCATTTTTTCTTAGAATATCTAGTGGTAGTTAATGGAGATAAAGGAAATAATAAGTTATCCACTAGGTACAAGTTATTTCAGAAGGATAAAATAAATAGAGCAGAAAAAAAGGTTCAAGCTACGCACGGCAGTGTTTCACATAAAGGAAAAATACTCGGAGCAGAGAAGGAAAAGATTTCTCGTGCGTGTCTGGGATGAAGAGCAGTGCAGCGGAGAGTTCGATTACAGAGGAGGGTGTCTGACTGGTGTTGGTGTGCTCCAACAAACCTGGGTATTCTGATGGCGGCGCTAATGGTGGTACAGGTGATGAATAGGAACACCACTATATAACTAGGGTTGAACACTCAACGCACTGGTGAACTAGAGTTCTGGCTGTGTGTTTGAACACTGATCTGACACAGGAGGTGGTGCGCAGGTCTGGGCAAGAGTTCAGGCAGCAGCGGCTAAGGTTCAGGCGACGGCAGCTAGGGTTCCAACAAGAAATGCGAGACTTTGTACGACAGGAGGCAAGGAACCAAGGACCCAACAGCGTTTAACTGGTCAGCAAAAATCAGAGAAACAGGATCGTTTACATGAGGCTGGTGAGGCTTTTACCAAGAGCTAACGCTCCTGATGCCATGTTACTTGGTATCAAGAGACAAGAGAGGTAAAATACTTCTGTGTTTTCCTGGAGGCTTGGAGCCCTGATACTAATACATGAATATGTTAACCTATACTAGAAAAGACAAGATTACAGCCCTAACTTGATGCCTAAATCACTTAATTAAGCTCTAAATATATCTGATTACAATCTATTACAGCTGTATATCTCTAACAAAATGCAAGGAAAGGAATACAAATTAGATGGAGATGATACCCCCTGCCCTAAATCAGAGAAGACCCATCTCTTGCCCAAGCTACAAGAGCCGAAACCTACTAACAAAATTGCATGATACCCCCTTCGTGCCCAACAACAGTTATTTATAAATTTCCTTCTTAACAGATCTTGGTCCTATTGGGATGGCCTCTAGTTGTGGGTATGGAACATACGAATGTGGACTAATAGTATGTTCTATTATCATATGATTTACCTATTGTGCTGTACTCTATATGGTTTTTTAGAAATATATCCTAATTTGGTTGGTGTAGCTAATAATAATAATAATTATTATTATTGTTGTTGAAAAAAGAAAAGAAATTTCGAAAATTTATTCATTCACAGTGAGTGATGTGGCTAAGTTGATTTGCTATTGTATACACAGGAGAAACAACAGTCGGAATTGCGTGCAAGCAGTAGCTCTCTAAGTAAGAAGCAGGTTAAGATTCCCGAAGAAAGTGTGTCGAAAAAGTACCAGCCCTTCATTCAAGAGGATGTTCTCACTGGCATATATAATGTGAGGACTATACAAACTCTTGCCAGTAACTCATGCTTTGATGAGTATAATTGATTTATATGAGCATTTCTCAGGATATCTTTCCAACGACTGCGGAACAATTTTTTGACTTATTGTTGAGAGATGGTTCCAATTTCATAAATGAGTATCGTGCAGCGCGCAAGGACACTAGCCTCAACGTAAGCTAAATTATTTTTTTTAAAACTTGCATGGCATTCATGGTTAACTTATACTCCTCTTCTAGTCATTCTCCCTTGGCAGAGTACCTTGACAATAGGATTTTTTATTCTACAGAATTGTTCTTTCTTGGTTTGCATACAAAGTCTTGTCGATTTGTATGTTTATGTCTTAAGTGAAGGCTGTACCCGTATAATACTTCTAGAAATCTTATTATTTCTCTCACGTCTGTTTGAATATTGGTTGCCCTGTGTTTGTTTGGTCTTGGCAGCAGTTGTTTGTTGCCTCCTTGAAACAGCTTATCTTAGTTCCTGTTTTATGTGGGGTTTTTGAATAGATGGGGCAGTGGCATTCTGCTGATGAATATGATGGCCAAGTCAGAGAAATAACGTTTAGATCAGTTTGTAATAGTCCTATGTGCCCACCAGACACTGCCATGACCGAGTGGCAGCATCTTCTGCTGTCCTCCGATAAAACATGTCTTGTGAGTAGGCAGTCAGTCAACTCCATACAATTCTCTAATTTTTTTTCCTGTTTTGTTTGTTCTTTTTTGTTGCTACTAACGAATATGGAGGCTGACGTATTACTTTCTCCTCCTTTGTAGGTATTTGAAACTGTACAGCAGGCACATGATGTTCCATTTGGATCATATTTCGAGGTACATATAGTTTGATGCTTTTAGGGAAAGTGTGCTTAGAGATTGGAGAATGATTAGAGACCTTATTTAATTTTCTTATCAAACCAATAGATATACTTTGGTATTTAGTTTGATGATTGGTGTTTTTGGGCATTAGAGATGGAAACTATGTTTTGGTTTTTATTACTTTAATTAATTAATTCTTTGGAAACTATTAGTGCTCGATACGTATTAGACATTCAATGTGACCTATCATTCCTTTGGGACGGGGGTGTTACACCAAATCGAAAAAAATGGGATAGTTAAACGATAAAATTAACAATTAACTCTATTCTAATGTTATAGCTAGTGAGGCATCTACTAGTAGTGCTCCTAGGCCCCCTAAACAATCTCTACATGAAGATAGAAGGGCATGAACACCGGTTTCCATGATTTCTTTGTGTCTACTTTCTAACCATGGCCATAGAGACTGCAAGTCACGTAGTAGGAATAAAACACATTTATGAATTATGGAACTTATATACCAAATTCTTTAAATTGATAACAAAGGAATTAATGGATTACCTAATAATATTTAGGTACTTAATCAATTTGATTATATTTATATTTTAAGTAATTGTCTAATTGATTAACTTCAAGAGCAATCTCTCTACCTACCGGTAGGGATATGATTGTCTTATTGTCTATATCTTACCTTCACATACCACTAAGGCGGGATTGGGTAGTGTTGTGTAATTGATTAACTAAAAACTAAAACTACAGAAATTGATTTGATGTTTTGGCAAGGTTGCCCCCACACAGCTTCGGAGTATTGTTGACATACAAACAAAACCATCTGTTAGACCTATGTCTGCGGATTCTTATTTTAATAGAAGGCATATTTATTAACGCATGTAAAAGGTATATAAAAGAAGTATTGCAACCTCAATCTCTTTATATTCAATTCAAACCTGTAAGAAGTAAATGGGTATGAGATCAAGTATTGGCAGCATAATGACCCTCTCTGCCAGGAAGGTGTCAGCATACAGTGCTGCCCTACCACCACCACCACAGAAGGCAACAACTATCCACCCAACATAGTTTTCTTCCATGCACAGCCTTGACTCACCAAGCCAGCCTCATAAACCCTTACCACAGAGGAAAACAATTGCAGTTTACTTCTCTTAAACTTTCACAAACTGTCTTGCTCTTGAGTTAAACTTCTACAATTGCAGTATTATAAACTAGGTAACATGCATCATTTTATAACTTCATATCACATGTCTGAAATCATTGGTTAGAATTTGATATATCATGCGCATGTTTTTTTCACCAATTTGTATAACAAAGTTGATATCTAAAAAAGAAAATTGAACAGAAAAGCAAAGTAACTTGGTAAATGTAACAAAGTGGCAGAGTGCGTATGTTGTAAAAAATTCAAACAGACTGTTACAATTCTAAGGGGGTGTTTGGTTGGAGGGATTTCATGGGATTTTATGAGAATTAGAATCCAATTCCTAGAAATTCCAATGTTTGGTTCACCATGGAATTGGAATTTGAAGGAATTAAAATCCATGAGGGAGGGAATGTAAAATCCTTCAAGATAAGGAGGGATTTTAAAATCCATGAGGGAGGGAATGTGGTTTATTACCATTATACCCTCCGCCTACTATCTTCGCGTCGCCGTTCATCCTCGCCGGTTGCTGTTCGATATTTTCCGTTTGCCGTTCGCCTGTCGTCTTTCGCCAGTCATCGTTCGTCAGTCGCGTCCCCGTTCGTCGTTCGTCAGTTGTCACCGGTCGTCGTTTGATGTTCACAATTCGCCGGTCATCTTTCGCCGGTCGTCAGTCCTCGCGGGTGCTCACCGTTCGCCTATTGTCTTTTGCCGGTCGTCGTTTGTTAATTGTGTCCCCGTTCGTCGTTCGTCAGTCCTCGCGGGTCGCCGTTCGTCAGTCGCGGGTCATCATTCGGTGCGTCCACGTTTGTCAGTCGCGTCGCCGTTCGTCGTTTGTCAGTCCTCGCGAGTCGCCGTTCACCGTTCGTCTTAAGCCGGTCGTTGTTCGGTGCGTCCCTGTTCGTCAGTCGCGTCGCCGTTCGTCGTTCAACTACTGATTTGTGGGTAACTGATTTTGTTGCTATTAAGAATGAAGTTAGAAGTTGTAGGAAGGGTAATTCTATCATTTTACATGACTGAAATCAAATTCATCTACATCATCTGCGAACCAAACAGAATATGGAAATAGATTCTAATTCCATTTCCTGCCAACCAAACAGATTACAGATTCAAAATCTTATTCTTGACAGATTCCAATTCTTTCACATATTCCAATTCCTTCAGAAACATTCGCGAACCAAACGCCACCTAAGGGTACATCATTTTGAAGAAACATTAATGGCAGGGAGTAAACAATATTTTGAAGAAACCAAAATTTCAGAAGAGTACATCTCTATGATGTATGTGGACTGTCAGGAACCAAAGTCATAGTTTCCAATCAGGCAAAAAAAAAGTTGAGCTGTACCGAATATTTATTAGTATTTATTATTTTAAACATTGATCACAAGTTACTGAATGAAGGTTTGTTTTATAAATTTCAGGACTTCTGATTAATTAGGAGTCTGTTGAAATCAAACTGAAACAGTCTTGGCCAACTTAAAATTAATGGAGTCAGAGCCTGGAGCAGTAATCAAGTTTCCAGTATCAGACATGTAAAAGTTGTTGTAATTAATTCTGGTAACTAAATCAGCCAGATGTGGGAATTGACCAACATTAAGCTTGAAAGATAGAACCTGAAAGATAGAAGAAAAATCAGAGATGAATGGATGGATGGTTAAAAGTAATACAAGTAGATTAGAGTAGTGTACCAACCCTTAGGAGGAAGGCGATGCAATCATCGAAGTGTTTGTCAATGCGATCTAGTTCCTTGTCACATCTACCTTTGATTGCTGAAACTGTAGTTCCACTACAACTACTAGTACTTAACGTCTGCTGCACCAAATACAAGTCTAGTGCCAGTCCAAGTATACTGTTGATCCTGCTCGCTATCAATGCCCACTATAAATCCACCAACACAAAAAAACCATCCATTACTGGTCATATTATTATTTTTCTGCAAAAGACATTTAATTCAAACAGAGATTTATTTTATACTGACCAGCTTGTCTGGAACTACAAAGCATTGACGCTGAATTGAGAGTAAGTAGGCCTCATGCACTTCAATCACTTCATCAAGAGATCCAGCTACTGCCATACCTTCACATAGTTCACCCCATGCGCTGTGGTATACCTAACCAAGTTCACACATCAATCATACCAACTCGACACCTCACATTTTCCTCATCACTCCACGTCTCTCAACTCACATCATCAAGGAAACGTAGAAATATTTTAATAATAACAATAAAAAGAATGCACATAATAATAAGGTGAGCTGTATTATGTCTGGGTTATTACTCTGTCCATAACATATTGATGAAACGCATCAACAAAATGAAGAAGTTTTTGCTCCACCAGCCATCTATGCTTCCGGTTGATTGTAATTGTACCTCGTTCCTAGAGACATAAGTAAAACAACCATCCTTCCACTCAGAAAACCACGTACAAAAAAAAAGGCAGATGGCATTAGGAAGAAAATCTACCACCTTCCACATCCATCTTCGAGCTTTATCAAGGACAAATTTGGCACGCTTGACCCTCAGTAAGAAATTCATCACCTACCATCAAATGCAGAAGGAAAATTAGTTGCAATTACACATGAAGAAAGCAAAATGAAACACACAAACTACCTGGTTGTACTTGTTTAAAGCTTCAGCATTTGCGATAAGTTCAAGCGGCCAAGACACCTATGACACATGGTCGTCATATAGTGTGTGAAGGTGGAAATGCATACAAGATAATGCATGATTACGACAGGAAATTTACCTTGTATGTTAGCTTAAGGGAGTCAAGGTCATTAATTCCAGATATCTGTGCACGACCTTTACGGGGACTGGAGACAAGATATGATGATGTAGTCTGTTGACCACTACCTCCATCTACCTTTCTTAAAGAAACAACTAAGGATTCCGGCGAGCTTAGTAGTGTCCCATCAGCAGAGTTTCTAATTGATTCCTGAAGTCATCATCATCAGCATCAGTCTATAGAAGCAAATGGACAATACTATCTAATAATAACGCCTAGAAAAAAATTAGAATACAAGCCATGGTCAGCAAGCAACCAAATTGTGAGAGGGATTGAATCAAGCCATGTTCGTCTTACCCACTATATCACATTTTGAGAGGAGGTTTGGTGATCCTATCATAGTACAGAATTTACCTTGCTCCGAAGGCTGGTGTAGAGCCTTTCAATCCTTGCTTTCAATAATTTGATAACATGCACATGCATAATGTGTGTGTTTTTATTAATCTTTTGGAGTGGGTTTTGACTTTTGACTAAAAAAGCTTAACTTCAGCAATATCAGGTCTGATTTGCTTAAAAATTTTGGATTATTTCTTCCTACCAGATTTGGCAAAACGGAAGACTATTTCAGATGGTGCAAAAGTGATCTCAACTAAAGCAGATCAGATTTGTGATACGTATCACATTGGCAATTGAAAATACCCGTAGTCAGATGCATACGGAAAACAAACACATGTTCCCTGACGTAGAGGCTTGGGGGATCTCCACGACAAAACAATCAACCAAACAAAATCTACTCCCCTAGCCGGCCTAGTGCCTTTCATAATAAGGAAATGGATTAAATAAAACTTCCTCTCCAGCCCATGCAATCATCAGTTGCTTCCAGCCACCCCTGCAATTTTATTTCTTCCACCTTTGATACACCTTTCCCCATCAGCCCACTCGGTCCATATCATTACCCCCTCCCTAACAATCGACCTTGTCCTCAAGGTGGCTGGAAACTGCTTTTGGATGTGCCTGAAGGATTCTCAAGTCGCACTCTAGCTCCGGCTACCCCTTCCAATGGATCAATACCTTGAGCTGGCCACTTTTCTCTCTTGCTTCTATGACCTGTTTAGGAGTGAGAAATACTTCGGTAAGACCCATCGATAGTACCGGGTCAACAGCTTGGTCACCCTAACCTTCATCAGCTGTGATACATGACATACAGGGTGAATCACTGCTGTATCCGGCAACTTCAGTCAATACACCACTTTCCCGATCCGTTCTAACACCTCGAAAGGCCCATAAAAACGAGGTGCCAGTTTTTCATTCTGCTTCCTTAGGATTAATCTAACCTTAGTGCCGCAACTGAGGTAAACAAGTTAACCCACCTCAAACTGGACATCCCTCTTCCCATCGGCCTTGTCAACTAAACCTTTGAGTTCTTCAATCACACTATCCCTTTCCCTATAGTATCGGTCCACCTCAAAAGTCGCATGTTCCCTAACAATAGCTCACCACACACAAGGGGTGCGTCCATACCACACTTTGAAGAGAGTCGTCCGAATGGACGAGAGGTAGGAAGTGTTATACAACACTTAGAAGCTCACCAATATTCCACCTCCGGAAGCCCTTGACCCCGTCAGTTTGCGGATGTAGGTTGCGCTATGCTTGAGAAGAGTACCCTAATACTTGAACAATCCCAGCCAAAAATGAGTCATAAACACCTTATCCCGGTCAAAACATTGCACTTTGGAATTCCAAGCAACTGAACGACTTCCCTTGTAAATACTACCACCGCCGAGGCCGTAGTAAATGGGTGCTTCAAGGGAATGAAGTGCGCCACTTACTTGGAGGATATACCACCACCAGGATGATATCTGTGATAAATTTATGATCAATTCTTCCACGATGAAATTTATGATTAATTCTTCCCAAATCCGCTCATGTAACTCTACGGCTAGAGAAGTACGGCCGGTGCAAGATTGGAATATTTGTTCCATCGGCAAACCCCCCACTCTGAAACCAGCTTTGTTGTGTCACTTCTCATGCCCACCCAAAAGAATTCAGCTGCCATTCACTAATAAGACTTCTCGGCACCCTCATGTCCCCCACCACTCCCTTTCAACTTCTTGGAACATTGGGGAATCAATCCAGTTGGGTGCCGCAAGACCAGCTGCCCAGCCCTTTGTGCACTGCATTCCCTCCCTCCAACCCATCCTCCTTAGCTTCAAGTCTATCTCGGGGAACGGAAATATCTGGATCTTGATGCAAATCCTTAAGCAACCCGGCGTGATTCTTGGTTTGAAAGGTTGTGAGTTCAACTAGTGTTACACCCTCTCCTCTTCGCGACACAACATCCACTGCCCCATTTTCTTTTCCCGGCCGACAAACAATCTCTAAATCATATCCAGACGATTTCGACATCCATCAATTGAGCTCCCCAGCCACTATCTGTTGCTTAAGTAAATATTCAAGGCTAATCTGATCCATGAGGACCGTGAATCTCCTTCCCAAGAGATAGCGTCCATTTCTAAATAGCCAGAGCAACTCTCCTTCCCATTCATATACCCACTTAAGCTGCACAGGTACCAAAACTTGACTAAAATAAGTGGCAGATTTGCCTTCCTGCATTAAAACCTCGCACCCCGTTCCCAACGCGTCTGTCTCGATTGACAAATCCGTTTATAAAAATCAATTGGGTATCCTGAAATATTCAAATGGGGTATGTAATTATGTATTGCTGTTTTGGAAGCTCTTATTTCGAGTACTGGAAATGTAGTTTGGAGGTTATATGTGGATTATCTATGAATGATATAGTTCTACTGGATTTAATGGTTAGAAATGGTTAGAGTGTTTGTGTGTTTCTGGCAGATGTACAATCTGCAGAAATTGAATAAAGAAAACTTGAATGGGAAGTGGAATTCAGTTGGTGAATGTGTATGATGATATTGGATAGGTATGGATATTGTTTGTATTTCTTTGCTTTGTATCAATTTTGTTGGTATTTCCGATTGTATGGTTTGTTGCTGGTTAGGAAAAAAATTAACGATATTTGGTATAAGAATCGTAGTGACCCCTGGGTTTGTCACTCATAAGTCGATCTAAAGTTGAAAGAGAATTAGAAAATGGTGCTATTGTTCTTGCTTCGCTGATCATTGAACATGATGAAGTAAATTAATCTAACAAAGCGCCTCTTGGTGAAACCTTTATTAGCTGAGTTTGCTGATTTGTTCACTAAAGAATTACCAGCCGATTAACCTCCAATTAGAGGAATTGACGATTGAGTAGGAGTGAGCTTGGTACCGGAACCGGACTGAACTGGTACCGGTACTAAAATTACAGAAACCGAATTTCTGGAATTGTTGGTACCAAATACCGAACCAAAATACAAGAAGCGGTACCAGTTCAGGACCGGATCGGTTCGGAAAATTTCAAGTCGATATGCTCACCTTTACCGGAACCGGACCGAACCGGTACCATACCAAAAATACGGAAACCGAATTTCTTGAATTCTTGGTACCGAATACCAAACCGAAATACAGAAACCAGTACCAGTTCGGGAAATTCGGTCAATACACTCATCCCTAGAATTGAGCAGCAAATTGAGCTGATTCCAGGGAAATTCGGGAAGTTCGGTCAATACAAAAACCAGTACCAGTACGGGAAGTTCGGGAAATTCGGTCAATACAAAAACCAGTACCAGTTCGGGAAATTCGGTCAATACAAAAGCTTCGTGCTTACAGTTGTTGTTTAACCTGTCTTACAGGAGAAGACCACGGCGGGGCTCCAGTTCGTCGTTGATAGCTCATCATCAGTTGCTTCCGCGGACTTTCGTTAATTCGTCTTGATTTTTATTATTAGTTCAAACATTTTAATTCAGGTTGTAATTTAACATTTGCCAAATACTGATTTATATGAATATCCATTCATGTTTTGAATTTATCGTGTTGATATCAAAAAAAAAAAAATTTGGGACGTTACAATTATGACCCATTCTTTTTTTAATAAAGCCCAAATTAACCCATTTTTTATGTTTTGGGTCACTATTGCCGGCACTAGTAGCTACACAAGCTACAAAACCAAAGTCATGCAACAAAATCATGAAGAGATGAAACCCAAACAGGTGTACTTTACCAACAAAAGAAAAGACCAAGTTCTCACCGGAAACAGAATTGGAAAGAAAAACCAACCCACCCGCTGAAATTTGAAGGTCAACAGCAGTGAGAGTGAAGCTCATGCGCCGGCACGTGAAGCAAGGACGGCGGCGCGTGGGATGTTGGACAAGATTACATGGCAGTGAGATTAACAAATAAGAAGCAGCTGATTTACTAGTTTGACGAGAAGAGAGCAGGAGAAGTGACCTGCTATGATGTTATTAGAGAAAACTGGTTCTATTATTTGATCTTCACTCTGTACAAGTGAGGGAACTAGAAAAAATATATACAAGATAGCCCTAGAGAAGCTAAGGGCCACAAGCAACTCAACAAGACTATAGAATATTAAGCTATACAAATAATACTAACACTAACAACTTTTATAAGCATTTTACGGTGTTGTTCCCAAGCCAGTCTGAAATCTGAATACCAGTATGTTGTCCAAAAACACTAGCACCTCTGATTGTAAACTCTCTCATAATAGATGTTTACTTAGAGCTTGGAAGATAGTTGGTCTATCGGTTAACCCAAATGGCACAACCGAACATTCAGCCCGTACTCTATTAGATACTAATTACGAATTCTCCAAGAAATATCTTTCTTCCTAACTAAAATGAATGAGCTTGAGCATGCATTTTGACATGAATATTCTTTCCTTCAGCATATCCTCGACTTGTTATTGGATCTCATCTTTGTGTAGATGATCGTTGGGGGGAGGAAGTAGACCTTGTGGTTCTTAGAATAGAGAGGAGAATCGAGTTAGTAAGGCATCTAGTTCAACCTGCTCGTTTTAAGAGAGAGAGAGAGAGAGAGAGAGAGAGAGAGAGAGAGCTAATCTTGAAGAGCAAACTGAAGTAAGGTTGTCCTAACAACATGTCTATATGTAGGGGAATGCTATCCTAACAACATGTCATCTCATGAATCCAATGTCATCTCATCTAATGTCTAATATGTCAGGGCCTAAACCCAATATTTACAAAACACAAGAAATCACTTTGGTATATATGTAGGGGAATGCTATCCGAACAACATGTCATCTCATGAATGCAATGTCATCTCATCTAATGTCTAATATGTCGGGGCCTAAACCCAATATTTACAAAACACAAGAAATCACTTTGGTATATATAGGTATGTAGGATATAAGAGGCTGTTGAACAAAGTTAGGCATTAAGCAGTAAACATGTACCTGTAACACCGTGTTTAGCTCAAAATCATCATCCCATGATTCTCCTTTGTCCAGCTTTTTAAAAACTACTGTCAGGAAATGCTGCAGCAGATCACCTGATTCCATCAAGAGTGCAAACCTTTAAAAAACTCTCAAAGCAATAATCATTTATGTAGTACAGCTGTAACATAGAAAAAACCTGAGCCTAACAAATATACATCACGCAACACTCCTAGCTCATCCATCAATTTCCAATCATGTAGCAGTTTCGACAGAATTTTATTGCCAATATGATCCACCTGAAGTATCAAATTATACATATAATTAATGCATGTATCGAAGTGGCTCTCAGTTGAACCGAATATGTATACCTGCTTCTTGATGTAGAAGGTAAGGCATTCCCGCAGAATAATAACAGGAAGTGGAGTAGATTTTGGTTCAACAACTTGAATCCAGGGAAGGACTTTTGACACAAGGGTGCTATTTTTCTGAAATGGTAAAATCTCTGCAACAAGAAGGCCCTCCTGTTTTAAATTACACATGAGTTTCACAATAACACAATTCTACAATAAGTAAACAACCACAAACTGAAGATATGTACCTTAAAAGACGGGAGAATAGTCGGAAATGGAAATAATGCTTCCACCACCTTTATGTCTTGTTGAGAGTGAATGTTTCCAAAATCACCGCTTGTAAAACCACTGGCATTCGTACCTTTAGCTGTGGTGCCACCAAATACAGCTTTTCTCAATTCTTCATCATTTAAAGGAGGGAGTATATAGTTGTTAGACAAGTTTAATGAATCCCAATCACAGGTGTTTGCTTGAAGAAGCTTCTGACAGACAGAGATAGTGGGATTTTCAGGAATAAAGGAGCTAACAACAGGCTCAAATGGAACACCTGCAGGCAGTGCATCAACCAAAAACTTATACCAAACCTTCTCCAAGCATGCTAATTTCTCTGTTCCGACATAACATTCAGTTGCAGAAACTATTTTATCATTTTGCCAAAAAAACTGAGACATGTGATCACCATGACCGATAAGAGCTGTTAAAGACAAACAAAATATCTCTGACAAGCTTAGCTGAATCGTGCACCTTTGGTTGTTATAATTACTAACAAGTGATGCTGACAATGATGTGATAGGAGCATGTTTGATCAACTGCAACGACTTTCCAGCCGAAATTATTTCTTTTGCAATGTCCTTAAAGAACAAAGGACAAACCATAAGATCCCTGTCATTCTGCCCCTTCGTTTTTGATAAAACTGACGTCTTTTTTTGTGTCGCATGATCCATGCCTAGCTTTTTATGTTGTGTTGATCTAAAAAGGTAACTCTTCTCCCAGAATGCAGCCTCGTCTATTGCAATCTCTTTGTTAGCATAAAAGAACATCTACAGAAGATGAAAGTGGTAATCGGATTACTCTTAAAACTTCCATAATAGCAATCACTTTTTTGGGAACAGAGAGAGTAAATTGCTAATCCTGGATTCCATGGTACTATCAAGCAGGAACATAAACCAATCATAAGCAGATTGGAGATAAAATCAAATGGAATTGCATATTATTTCTCGGTGGAAGAGATCAAAAACTACCTCCTCAAAGGGATCATCCAATATTCCCTCAAAAACCCAGGAATCAAGAACCTCAATATATGGCAATAAACATCCAACAAAAATATAAAGTAGCATTCGGTATGAGTCTTCCTGGAAATAACAACAAATAAAACCTATATCAGATGAAACAGGACAACAGGAACAAGTAAGGTAAGAAACTAATAAATGACAAGAAATTGAGACCACCTCACCACCTTGCACAAGGCAAGCATCATTAAGCTTCTCAAAAAGATAGTTGAGAATGTGAACGGCCATTTCAGCTGATGAGACATGAGTGTCACCATTTATGTATTCTTTGGGGATGGCACCATGCACAATCTGCAATAAGTATTCTGCTCCAGCACAAAGACTAGCCATAAAAAAGTCATCAGAGTTGTAATGAGCAAAAGCAATAGGAACGAGTTACATCGAGAATTGTTTTTCGTACGACAGCTGCGAGAACTGTTTGTAACACCATTAATGACTCATTAATAGGGGTATTTTGGTCTTTTATATATTTACCCAGCCGTGAATTGCGTCCGGGTGAACCGTCATTAATTTGCGAGACTTGATTTTTCAAAATCTCTCATTAACACGTCATTAATGAGCCATTAATGAATCATTAATGAGCCACAAAAATTTCTTAGCCATTGATTAAATTTAATCAAGGGCTAAGATTGGTTCTCGCAGTTATCGTACGAAAAAACCAGTTGTCATTTGAACCCTCCCCTATATATATAGAAACGAGTTACAATGTTTTCATATCCCTACCACAACAGTAAAACTCATCTTTACAAATCACAAGCTCCGTTTAATCTAAGTTACTAACTTACTATGCATTAATGTTTCTACATCAGGTTATTTTTAAACAAAATGAACGGCGATTCATGAGAAAGTATTCCAATCCGACCTACATATGCATGCAAGTACTTGCCAACAATGTGCAAAGAAGCAAATATATATATATATATATATATA
>JAUEJL010123142.1:0-11734 GCA_032274825.1 Drosophyllum lusitanicum | reverse complement strand
GGCGGACGACGAACGACGAACGAAACACAGGATTTAGAAATCCCTCATCTGTGGGATTTGTAAATACCATGGGGGGTCGGGGGATTTAGAAACCCCTCATTTGTGGGATTTCAAGGATTCCTGGGATTTAAAAACCCATCCCATTTTTACAAACCAAACACAAGATTTCTCAGGATTTGAAATCCCCCTTAGTGAATACTTATCGAAAGAATGTTATGATTCAATTTGTTCATGGATTTTTGTGAAGAGATCCGAATCTGAATTGCCATGTATTTTGATGATTAAAATATAATTGGAATTCCTAGTGATATTTCAAAGACAATTAAATACTTGGAAGATTATTTGAAATGAGTGATCTTAGAAAAACAAAGTTTTGTTTTTGTTATAAATCGAACACCTTAAGGATGAAATCCTTTTGCACCACTAAAGAGAATATATAAAAAAGTGTTCAAGATTTTATATGGATAAATTACATCACTAAGCACTCAAATGATTATGAGGTCACTTGGTATTGGATGATCATTTTACGACTTCTAAAAGGTGGCTAAAAGTTTCTTGGTCAAGAAGTACCATGTTTTAAAAGCCAATCGAGTCATTAATATTTTTTGCTAGTCACAGATGACATTATATGTTACATTTTATTGAATTTATCAGCGAGATATAGTTTGTGTTCTAAAAGAGATATTATAATGTAATAAAACGAATATTCGGATACCTTCAAGGTATCAAGGATACTGGTTTATATTTTACTAACACATCAAAACAAGTTTTGTTAGTTTTGTTGATGCATGATATATGTTAGATCCATATCTGATTGGTCTCAAACTAAAAATGTCTTTATAATTGGTCATAACACAAGTTAATAGCATTCTAAAAAGCAAATAAGTGCAACAAATTCATCTAATATTGTGGAGATCTAAGTAATCAATGGAGCAAGGAAATTTCACTGAAGAATGCCAAAGAATACATTTAAAGTTGGTTCAAGCAAGAATCTAACGAGTTTGTTACCAAGACATGTTCAACCTCAAGATTAAATATATATGGTTCATGATGTTCTACTATCGCGACTTAAAGAACTCAAGTGATGTGCTCGTCACGGGGAGAAAATACGAGTTGCACTCTTTTTCCCTTCGTCATGGTCTTGTCCCACTGGGTTTTCCTGACAAGGTTTTTAATGAGGCAACATCCTCAAGCGTATTGCAGTATTTATGTATTCTTTTTCCTTCACTAGGTTTTTTTCCAATTGGGTTTTACCTAGTAAGGTTTTAACTAGACATAATACTTTTAATGGACATCTAAGGGGGATGGGGTGTTATGGATAATTATTGGTGGATGTCTTTATCCCCTGATATTAGATAGATAAGATATATTATAAATATGTATTATCCTATATATGTATTTGAATCTTGGATACTTATCCCTTATCCATTGTACACCTATATATATTGAGGATTACCTAACGAATAAAATGAACTTTTTTCTCTCCATTCTCTCTTTCTTATTCTCTCTATATTCACACCACTTTAAAGGTTATTTAATTATTTGGTTCACATAATATCGAAGATTTGTAATACGAAAAACTTTAGAATTTGAATGGATTAAAATGTGTGTTATGTTTGGTTAGCGTGATGAAATGAAATTCGTTTTTCATTTTTTGATTGGTTGACAATAAACAATGTCAAAAGGAATTTAAGATTGGTCGAACACGTGATTAAAACAGAGTATACATGTATGGGAATAATTTTTATAAAAAATGACATCAGATTTAAAGGAATGTTCATACTTTTTAGTGAACTTGGGTAAGAAAGTCTAAATTCTATGGGTTCACAACACTACATTGTTAATTAAAGATTTAATGAATAAAATCAGAACAACTTAATGCAACATTAGAGTTTTTCGTATATATTGCCATTTTATGGGAATCTCCTTTACACATAAAATAAGATCAGATCCTACTAGCTGGATTTAGAAATCTATACTGAATGTCAGATAAAAACGTGACTAAGACCTGAAATCCGGATACCCACGAGGGTTCCTTAAAACTGTATGTCTAGAGAGAGACCGAATATCATACTACTTAAATTTTATCGGTTGTTAATCTTTAATACATGTTTCTCAAAATACAAAAACATTATTTATAAAAGATGGTGTTCCTAAACAATACACAAAAGATATAATGTTTTATGTCTCGAACTAGATGAAAGCTCCCTATTGACACCTAGGTTGTTTTAATACATGTTTTATCTTTAATAAAAGATTAAAGATTTCTTATACATGTTTCTCAAAATATAAAATATGACGTCCCCAAACAATGTACGAATATTATACTAGTTAACGATGATGAAAAACACTTATATATTATACAAGAAATTTATTTATTTTTGCGCATAACGAAAAAATATAATATTTTAGAACTAAATGAAAACTCCCTATTGACACCGAAGTTGTTTGATTTTTGTATTTTTTCAATAAAGTTTGTTTTGCAGAGCATGTTAATATGTTGTATTTTATAAGTTATAAAGATTTACATAATGTGTAAGTGGTTTTGAATAAATTAAATAAATATTTAATATGAAATAAATTCAATGGTTAACTAAAAAGTTTCATAAATAAAGAGACTATTTAGTTTATTTTTATTGTAAATTGAACAACTAACTTATAGTTTGAAATGCTACTTTGTAATTTCATAAATTATATATTATTTATACATAATAAACAATAAACATATAGTTTTAATCAAAGGGGATACAAAACTCACTTGGGGTAAGAGAAAATAGATCCTTATACGTATAAAACATGTAACAATGTAATAACGAATGATAAGGTGATTTAGAATAGGGTTTAGTTTATCAAAATGTATCCAAGTTGTCATGTTTTGCTATTGTATGTATTGGACTTAAAAAAATTCTATTGTGTATATCAAACTTTTAATTTGTCGCTATTGTGTGTATTAAACTTTCTATTGTATGTACTAAACTTGTAAGTTTTTTTTACTTTTTTATATAACCAAAATACATACAATAGCAATAAATTAAAAGTTTGATACACATAATAGAAACTTTTAAAGTTTGATACACACCATAACAAAACATGACAACTTTGATACATTTTAGTAAACTAAACCCTTTAGAATATACAAGTTAGCTCGTGGATTATTGTAAGGATCAATAAAGTTTCTCTGACCTTGAGTTGGTTCTAGCCTCTTCTATATGTGCATCAACATGTCAAGACAAGTTCCAACATCAACCACCACATAAGAACTTCAAGTCATATGCTTCTAGATCCTCAAACTTGGTTGGAATTGGAAACCCCTAAAAGTCGTCTTGAACTTTAGAGGAAAAAAAAGCTTTTTGAAATAGGTCTTGAAAAAGACTATTTGTTAATAACACCACAAAATATCTCATATAATTCTTTTAAATAGGTCTTGAAAGCGTGAAATGTCAATAATCATAATAAAATTTACATTTAAATGAGAAAATTCGTAAGTCATGATAAATTATGCCATAAGAGTTAGAAAATCAACCACCGCTAATCATTAACTAATATTCTCAAGTTAAGTGGTACCTTTACAAGTGTAAAATCATCTTTGATTTCTAACTAAAGACCCATAATTTTGTGTTACATTAGACTATTAGAGATAAACTTATCAAACTCCTTAATTGTAAGTTTTAACCCATGACAATGTGCTTGAATTGAGTAACCTCATTAAGAACTTTTAAGCTTTATTTGTTTGTTATTAATTGAATATGATTTGATTGTTAAACTGAAAGATTGGTAACTCATTTACAATATTAATATAATTTAACTTAGTTCATATTATATTTATAAAACATTGGAATGAAAAATCGTTTATTTATTGGGTAAATTATCAAGAAAGGTAATATATATATCAAAATTTGTCAAAAAAAGGATTGTGAATTATAATTTTACATATAAAAAGATTGTAAATTTTAATATAATAAATAGAGTAACATGACATACCAAACACCTTCCCTTATTAATTTTTTTTGATATCTATGTTATTTTTCTCTGCAATTTACCCATATTTATTTTGGTATTTATATGTTTAAAAGATTTGTAATGCAACATCACACTCATGATTTTGCTTAAAAATAATTAAATTTAAGAATGCAAACGAGTTAAGCCAAAACATAATACTAGACCAGTTGGCTCATTTAAGATTTTACAAGCTCGAGTAGCTCGGATTATTTTAATCCTAAATTCCTAATTAGATCTTTCATATTTCCTTTCAGAGTGTCTTTTCTTTAACAAGTGTTTTTGCATTATTTCATCCCCAAACACCCTCCTTCGCCTTGGGGAAAAAAAGAAGATAAACTTGCCATTGGTACTTGTTACCGTAGTCGCCTAATCACCGGAAACCGATGCAGGTGCGAACCACCGGCGCCGGAAATGCTACCGCGTTTGCCGCCACCTCCGCCTCTGCCGCCACCGAAGCACGCACCAAATCAGATAATTCCTTGGGTTTAACACATCTAGACTTCCCCTTCCAACTGATCAAATCGGCGACGATCCCTCCTGCTCCGACCCGACTGGAATCCGCCATTGACTGGTTACCGGATTACCTGGGTCACGCATGGATTGCATACGCAGCGTCTTCGCTTCTCGTGATCTCTCAATTTCCATATCCGTCTGAAAACAACGAAACCGCTGTTGATCCGTTTTTCCGGCAAGTCATTGAGCTTTCCTCCGACGGGTCTGGTGATGTTTTGGCGGTTTCATGGTCTCCGGCTGCGATGTCTTGTGGAGAAGTAGCAGCTTCTTTGGATAATTGTATTGGAGTATTTTCACATAATTCAGAAGGTTAGCTGGCATAAAACCTTTGATGTGAATGCAAAATAATCAATTTTAAGCTTAGTTTGATGCTACTATCAATTGAGATACGTTTTTATAACTGCTGATTTTAAATGCCTACTATCATAGTACGAACCACTGTCACTAGAATCATGGAATTGAGATCGTAACTGACAAAATACTGCAATCGTTGTTTAAGTAAATACATCAAGAAACATTCCTAGAAGGAGACCATATATGTAAATGCATCATGGAGAAGTTTTCATTGTGTTAATTAATGGTGCAATGGTTACTAAGTTAGATTATTGAAAGATCATTGTAGTGCATCATCTAGGCCATTTATTGATAAACAGTAAAAAGAAAATGAAATATGGTAAGACGTTAGTTGTCCGGGCACAAAGCAAAAAGTTGCGAGTGCATGGTTGTGTGTTTAATTTATAAATATATATCGAACCACATGTGTATTAGTTATCCTTTTACTTTGTAAAAGGAGTTGTTGGCAATGGCAAATGTAACACCTATAGTGTATATAATGACTTGGGCACTTGGAACTCAAATGATGAAACTTTCAACATGGATACATTTTTTAGATGTAATAACTTATAACATGAAGATTTTGATGGGGCCACAATTACTGGCATTCAATACGATATTCCAAAGTTAAAAAAATTTAAAATTCTTTGCATTGATGACACCAATTTACTGAAATAACCTCGAGGTTGGGGGTTGATGTCTTGTAAGAGACTTGTTTTAATGTGTACATGTGCCTGTATGAGTATCAAAGGAAGTAAGCTCTATGATTACTACCTTGAAAATGTTCATGGTTTGCTCTTGAACGTAGATGCTATACATTTGAACTTTCTTACTCATATTCAGGTTCTTTTTGTTGGAGCCAGACCGCAGTACTTGTGCAAGCCACAAAGGTTGAGGCTATCAAATGGAGTGGTTCAGGAGATGGTCTAATCTCAGTTGGAGTTGATGTTTTCTTATGGAAAAAGAAGGATCTTTCATGGGAAATAGTTTGGAAATTCAGACCCGAGTTTCCGCAAGCTTTGGTTTCTACGACCTCATCCATTGAAGGCCCATTTGCAACTGCACCTCTAAATAAACTCCAAACTGAGGATTCAACAGATGTATTGATTTGTCATGGAAAGTTGAAATGCATTAAAACTGAGCTCCATCATCATGTGCCTATTTTAATGATTCAGTGGAGGCCATTGGTAGCAAATCAATGGAAAGAGAAACCCAAACATCCTTTGAAGCTGGCTTTGTTAACATGCTGTGCTGATGGAACTGTAAGATTATGGAGTGAGATTGATGATGGACGGGCCAAGAAGAGTGGGAAGGCCCATAATGATCATAGACCAACGGGGTCATGTTTTCGGGTTGTTGCCACGATTGAGATAAATCAAGCAGTAAATGGTATTCTGGGCTCTGATGTTTTCGTGAGATGGGCCACCGAGCTTGATGGCATTGTTAATATCAGTAATGCAGGTAGTCATTATTTTCCTTCAGAAGAATATCACCATGGCAAGGCTGGAAAATGTGATTGGTTAATATGTTTTGGTCCTCAAATGCTTATAACCTTCTGGGCTGTTCACTGTATTGATGATTTTTCTCCTTTGAGATTCCCACGAGTTACATTATGGAAAAAACAAGAATTATTGGGTCCTAAATTCGAAACAACCTTTCCACTTCACAAATCTGTTATATCAAGAAACGGTTTTTTTGGCCCACCAGACATATGCTCTATAATTCACTTATCACGGTGTAAGCAATTAGTGTGGTCACAATTTTATAAAAACACATCATCAGAAGAAGATTCACTGTTGTCTATTGCTAATGGAAGTTTAAACATAGATGGTCATACTGGGAAGATTTTACAAATTGCATTGCATCCGTATGTTAGTTACTCTGAACTTGCGGTTTCTTTGGATAATACTGGGGTGATTTTATTTTGGTCACTTTCCAACAGTGCCATCGGTTTATCACCATTGAACTCTGGGTGCAAGCTTTCTGGACAGCTTGCAGTTCAAGATACTCTTAACTATACTAGCTTGAGGTGGGCCCCTGCAATAGTAGATGATCACAGGGTTCTACTGATGGGGCGTGCTGGAGGTATAGATTGTTTCTTAGTTAAGGTTAGTCAACATGAAGATTCGATTTTGTGTCATAAATTATGTACTATTCCTTTCACTGGAAATTGTGATAATGACGGACCCACCAGTATCTGGTCAATTCCTTTGACTTCTGCATCCAGAACCTTGTTATATAACAAATTTATGGTGTTAGCTGTATGGGAAGGCCACTTTCAGGCATTATCTTGGGAAATTACAATTCATCCTTCGGAAATTGGCTTCAATGTGACTGCAGAAATTGGAACATACTCCTTTGAAAGTGACTTTTCAGGGAAGAAATATTGTATACTTGTTGATATTTTCTCATCTACGTTTCCAGATCCATATAGTCACGATAAGATTACAAGCTTTGCCAGTGGAATGTTGAACAATCATGTTGCATATCAGATAATTACTGGCTATTATGATGGTAGTTTAAAATTATGGAGAAGTATGGCTGCTAAGTCACCAAGCTTGGAACAAGAGTGGGAACTAGTAGGAATGGTTTCTGCACATGCAGGCCCCATCAAAGGAGTAAGTGTAACCGATTGTGGTCGAAAGATTGCAACTGTATCTAATGATGACATGTCAAATGACCATAGTACCCTTCACATATGGGAATGTGTGTACCTTGGAGAAGATGGGAGTTTTTTACTTGAAGACACTATATATCTTGATGGAGGGGTTGTTGCTTTAAATTGGTTAACGATAGGTGATGGTCAGTTATTGCTTGGAGTTTGCTTGCAGAACGAACTGCAGGTGTACTCCATGAGGCGTTATGAAGGTCAAAGTTTTATAGGTTCAGAAAAGTCAAAGGATAGTAACATGTGGTTATGTATTGCAAAAAGTCATACTCGCCCTCCAATCCGTGATTTCATTTGGGGACCTAAAGCTACAGGTGTGATTGTTCATGATGACTACTTTTGTTTTTTCAGCCAGTGGTTACTCCCAAGTAACAAAAAATACATGTCTAAATGCACGCTTCCTGAAATTTCTAGAGATTCTGATACTCATGATTCTGAAAAATTGACATTACAGGACAACAGTGAAAAATGCATGTCAAAATACCCCATAAAAATGAACATGGAGAACTGTATGTCTTCAAGCATATCTGATAACAACAAACAGAAACTAAATACCATTACGGATATTGGTTTATTGAGCACTTTGGAAATAACAGCACATGTTGGTGGCCTTCTACCTGTCTATCATCCTCAAGCACTCCTGGTCAATATTTATTCAGGTAGTCTTAATCGGGGACCATTCTTAAGATTGTAGTTGAGATTTTAATATCTTATAACTGGTATAATTTGACTATTTCTACTAATATTTTCAGGCAATTGGAAACGTGCACGATGTGTCCTAGAGCATCTCTTGGAATATCTTACTTCTAATAATGCAGATTTAAAAAGAATTCCACAAATGAACTTGTCAGACTATGTGGAAGGACATTTTTCAGAAAAGTCAAACGGTAAAAAGTTCACATGGAGTAGCATTGCAAATTTAGATACCTCTTCTAGTTTCCAGTTAGATCAATTCAATTATTCTTCATGGGATTCTAATGGTATCACCAATTCAACTTCTACATCTTCTGGACTGAGTGGACTCACTGAGTCTCTCGAGAAGTTACAGAACGTGTCAGCCATTACTAAGATAGAAAAGACACAAATTCTTGCGGTTATTGATCTTCTTGATGAAATCAGTAATTCAAATACGTCTTCACCATATGGCGGTCTCGATGACTCTGGTCGAAGGTAATCATTACTTTTGGATTCTTTTAAGATATGTTGATTTAAAAATTTGTATTCTAATGTCAACTTGTTATTGTTCCTGTTGTTTTCACTTGATCTTTTTAAAGGTTCTGGGTTGTGGTAAGGTTTCAGCAGCTGTATCATGCAAGGAGAGTAGGGAAATTGCCATCAGTAGGAGAACTGACCATTGACTCAGCCCTTATTGCCTGGGCCGTCCACTCTGATTGTCAAGAAAGTTTATTTGAATCTTTTCTGAATAATGAATCATCTTGGCATGAAATGCGCAACATGGGTGTTGGATATTGGTACTCAAATAAATCACAGTTGCGAGTAAAGGTAAGTTAAGATGTTGTTTGTTGGCTTCTTTTTAAAGAAATTATCTGCTTAATAGTTACTTCTGTTGGAACTTGGTATACACACAAGCACAACGGAAGCATGAACATAAACACACATGCAAATAACAAAACACAAAGAAAACACACATGCATACATGTTCCAATGGTGTTATCCATTCTACAAAGATATGTACAACAAAAAAACCAGAAGAGGGAAGAAATATATACCCTTCAAATCGGCTGTAGCAAAGGTTGAACACGGGATGAGTTTGGTTGACAAGTGGCCTACCACTCCTATGCAAGTCCACGCCAAGTATACAAGATCCTGATGTGCTAGCACCACCAAGATGATTCACAAGTCTTTGTAACCACCTCTGGAACAACCACTATTCTTGCGCAGCCTTCACAAGCTCTCACTAATCACTACTCTCTTAGTATGATAACTTTAGTGTGTATGAAATGCAAGTTCACCAAAGAGTGTAAGAGGATAGCTTAGAGAGGTCTTTTATAGAGTATAGACATACTCATGCCACTTTACCTCCCCAAGTCGGCCATCAGCTCTAATTTTGATTGGACCATCACAATGGTCCAATAAAATTAAAGTGACACTTTAGTTTCCCTCTTTACGGCCTTTCACGACCTTCACGACCCGTGAAGCCCTATCACGACTCGTGGCAAGATAGTGAGCATTCGTTAGGGCAACTAGCTTCACGACCTTTTTGATTCTTTGACCTTCTCCTCCTCCAATGAGCTGTCGGGATCAATCCTTGGCATGTGACCCAATAGGTCCGCGCTTCATCACCAGTGATACCGGCTTACGTGTGTCATTAGGCAGATTCTAACAACTTCTACCTTTAATTAGACTTCAGACAATCAAAGAAAACACATAATCCTATATATATATGTGTGTGTGTGTGTGGAGAAGTTCTTTTGAGAACCATTCTTATTGCGAGTACTACGAGTACCATTTTTAACCATCGTTAATGACTCGTTAATAGAGGTATTTTGGTCATTTATATATTTAGCCAACCGTGAATTGCGTCCGGGTGGATGAGTTGCTATTAGATTGACTTAATTTTCCCAAAATACCCCTCATTAACGAGTCATTAATGAGCATTTATGAGGGCTCATTAATGAGGCATTAGCATTATTGCCATTTATCTAATTTAATCAAGGGCCAATATTGGTTCTTGAGGTACTCGCAATTAGAATGGTTCCCAAATGATCCTTCCCCTATATAATGACTCATTAACGAGAGGCATTTTGGGAAAATTAAGTCAATCTAATAACGACTCATCTACCTGGACGCAATTCACGGTTGGGTAAATATATAAATGACCAAAATACCCCTATTAGTGACTCATTAATGAGCATTAATGGTGGTTACAAATGGTACTTGCAATAAGAACAGTTCTCAAATAAACTTCTTCATACATATAATATATATGTATATGGAAAAGTTCAAACGAGAACTGTTTCTAACACCGTTAATGACTCATTAATAGGGTATTTTGGTCATTTATATATTTACCCTACTGTGAATTGCGTCCGGCTAAACCGTCATTAATGAGCGACACTTGATTTTTCCAAAGTACCCCTTATTAATACGTCATTAATGAGCGCCAAAAATTCTTAGTCATTGATTAATTTTAATTAAGGGCCAAGATTGGTTCCCGAAGCTCTCGTACGAAAAACAGTTCTTATTTGATCTTCTATATATATATATATATATATATATAGAGAGAGAGAGAGAGAGAGAGAGAGAGATCCATGAAGAAGAAGCTTAGAAAATCCTAGCCATTAATCAAATTAAATCTAAGATCATATGGTTGATAGTATTCTTGAAGGGGGAATGGTATGAAAAAAAGTGACTGAAGAGGTATTTTGATAAAACTTGGCGGAGAGTGACAGTCACTCTTCTACAAGGAGATTGTGTTATTTAAAAAAACAACTCCAAATTTTTAGTATGTCATATCTTTTATGTAGTAAATTTTTTTTTAAAAATTACACAATTTAAAAGATAAAATTATGTTTTTTCTTTTGATACAAGTATTACATTTTTTTAACTAAGTTGCACAATATTTACATTACGTTGCATCAATTTCGCACTGTGAAACATATTGCTGTGGTGCACACATTTGGGACTATGTTGTACAACTTTTACGTTATTTTACACAATGTTAATCTGTTGCACAACATTGGCAATGTATTGCAAGTTTCTACATTGTGTTGCACGTTTTTTCCATTGTGTTACACAGCTTTACAACGCTGTTCATTGCACAAATTTTTATATTGGATGGCAAGTGACTCTACTCTCTAGTATGTAATTAATACTATTAGTATTCAAATTACTACTGTTAATACAAAGTTGATATTGCTACAACAAAGTTACTGCTGTTTGAAGAAGTTAATGCTGGTAGTGAAGAAATCGGAATTAAAACTGCTGAACGTGATATGGATGCATTCCTTTATTTTATTGATGATAGTTATAGATAAGATATGTTGTTATCTATCCGTGACTAAATGATTCTGTTAGCATAATTAGCTGATTCTGTTTGTAATTATTTCTATTATAAATATTCGTATATATGTAAAAGTATAGATATAAGAAGGGTTTACTATTCAAAAGTGTATCGAACTTGTCACTTTTTGCTATTGTGTATACCCTACTTTCAAAACTACCATTCAATGTATCAAACTTATTATAACTACCATTTTA
>JAUEJL010123131.1:0-11735 GCA_032274825.1 Drosophyllum lusitanicum | reverse complement strand
ATCCGGCGCGTTTTTGGTTGGTGGGATCGTAGGATCGTACGATCCTACGATCAGGATCGCGATTTTGATAACTATGGCGGCGAGTAAATAGAGACGATAATGAGGTAACGAGTTTTTTGTGATGACTAGCAATGGAGAGACAGCAATGGAGAGATGGAAGATAATAAGTTTTTAGTCTTGAAAACTTGAGTAAATTACATGTTTCACCCATGTGCTTTGTCACAAATTACAATGACAATCCTTGAACTCCATTTATTACAATGGAATCCATACTGGTTTGGATTTTGTTTCATATGTGGTCCATTTTCACTTGAAAAGAACAAAATACCATTTCCTTAATAATTTAATAATTTATTTAGACTTTTATTTATTAATTTCTATTTAAATATTATTATTAAAGAAACTAAAAAAATAAAAGCATACCAACCCCCTCCTAGTTGAAACAACCACAATCATAGTCTTTAATACAACAACCATCGTTACCGTCTTGATCCTCTCACCCTTTCTGCCTCTAAGGAACACCACCAAACTACCACCACCCAAACCCCCTTCCCTTTTGTAATACAACCACTATCGTTACCGTCTTGTTAGAAAGATGTGCATACCAAATATAAAATTAGTTTCAATTTTTAGAAATTCTTAATCTATTTTAGAAGTTTAATAATCGGATGAATGTGATTAAGCAAGGTAAAATGGATGGTTAGGGTGTTATATAGATTGAAAATTAAGAACTTTTTCAATTGATGATGAGAGAGAATGTTGTATATTTTATAAAGTAGTATAGATATTATAATTATATTATTAATATTTTCCATAAATGGTTTCAAGATCAATATTTGGGTTCTTCATCAACAATTCATGAGATAACGGGTTCATCAGCGTTTTCTACATTTTTTTCAATTGATTCTTGGACTAGTTTAGATTTGTTCTGATTTTTATTTTAGGATGAAGTGGTTTCGTCGTTTCAATCTGCGTTTTCTACATTTTTCTATACTGGTTCAACGGTTCATCTATTTAGAGGTTTACTCGATTAGGGTTTGTGTTCGATGTGAAGAAATCGAATGTTCAAAGGGTCAAAGGAGTTTCCATTCGAAGTGGTTTTAATTTTAAATGTGAAGAAAGCAAAGGTTCAAAAGGGAAATTTTAGTTTCGTCTAAGTCTTTGTTCGATTGGTGTTTCTATTCAATTTGGAGGTATGCTTCTTCGATTTTCTGTTTGTGTTCAAGTAGACTTTATGTTCAATTAGGTTTACTCCTGTGATCTGTTCAGATCTGTTAATTAGGGTTCATTTCTTTGTTTTTGCTTATTGATTTAGGTTCGATTAAGGGTTCTTCAATTTTAGGGTTTGCGATTTAATTTCACTTGGAGTGATGTTGATACGGGTTCATATTCATGCGTGTTGATTTGAGTTTGTTAGAGATTGGGCGTTTTTGCTTCTTGATCTGTGTTCATGTTCATACGAGGATAGATTGTTCATTAGCATATATGGGTTCATACAATGATGGTTGATATGGGTTCTTTGTTTTTGCTTTTTGACTTGGGTTCGTTAGCAAATTGTTCATGTTAATTTGTATATATGTTATTGATTCATGGGATAGATTTGTCTTTCCGGATTTGATTGTTTAAGAAGAATATGAATGTTATATGAAGATGAATGTTCTTTGGGAATTACATATGTAGCAATAAATATTAATATGGCAAAGGATGTGGATATAAAAAAAACAAAAAATCAGAAAACTGTTTTTAGGGGTATAACAAGTAATTAAATACATTATATGGTAGTTTTTCAAAGTTGAATACATTAAATCGTAAGTTTTAAAATTCAGTACACACAATAACAAAACGTGACAACTTGGATACATTTTGGTGAACAAAATCTTTTATATATGTGTATATATAGGGTGATTGATGCGAGAAGCACCGTTTTTGCAAGAAGTGCGAGAAACTTAATCAACGGCTAAGATTTGTTGTGTCATTTAGGTAAATAAATTGAGAACCAAGGAAATTCATTAATTTAACAAAGAGATAAAAATGACATTTTATAATAGGGTTTAATTCACCAAAATGTATTCAACTTGTCATGTTTTGCTATTGTGTGCATCATACTTTAGAATTTTCTATTGTGTGTATCAAAAATTTAATTTGTCACTATTGTGTGTATTAAACTTTCTATTATATGTACTAAACTTATACATTTTTTTTATTTTTATGTAACCAAAATACATACAATAATAACAAATTAAAAGTTTGATACACACAATAGAAACTTTTAAAGTTCAATACACACAATAGCAAAACGTGACAAGTATAGTACATTTTGTTGATGTGTCTAGTCTATTAATGTAAATTAGCTTAACACACCGTGTTTATACACGGAGATGATTAAAATAAATTTTAAATATTTCTCGTATCAAAAGGTACTAACATGAATAGTTTAAAATAATAAGGGGTGTTTATATATTAGGGTTTAGTTTCTGAAAGTATACCGAAGTTATCACTTTTTGCTATTGTGTATACCCAATTTTCAAAACTACCATTTAATGTACTGAACTTGCAAAATCTACTGGTTAATGTATCAAGAAACCTCCTCTATAGGTCGGAGGTAATTTTTTTAATTTTGATTTTTTTTATCTCAATTCTGAAAAATAGAAGATGAAGGTCTTCGTCTTCATCTTCATCTTCATCCAAAATCGTATGAACTCACAACCTGGTTGCAGATATCTATATCATATGAACAACTAAAGCATAAACTCAAGCAAACCCATTCAAACAGAAGATGATGCGATGAAGATTGAATCAGAATCGATACAATAAAAAACCCAAATCGAAAGAACCCTAATCTGCTTATGAATGAATCCTAAATTCGAACAAAACTGCTGGAAACCTTAGATACAATCGATGGAAATTCAGAACCAAAAACAAATTTTCAAATAGATCTGTGGGAAAATCATATCAATTTCGTTACGATCTGTATGAATGGTAAATTGATTCAGAATGAACCGAATCATAAACTAGACATACCTTAAGATGTATGAACCCTAAATTGTGATGTTATGCACCCAAAATCGAAACCTTAAAAAGAAAAATGGAATACACTCGGATACATATAGATATGGACCAAAAGCCTTACCTTTTTGAAACCCTAAAATTGATGAATCAAGAACACAAACGCAACTCGACAAACCCTAAAACGAAAGACCACACCAGATCTGTTGAAGTCACACACCTTCGTACCATAAACGCCATCAATTGTGTTCTCGAAGAAACCAGATCTGTTCTTCAAACCATGGCACCATCAATGGTGTTCTTGAAGAAATGCAATAGATTGATGAAGGTTTAAAATTAATCAACGGTGTTTTAAAGACAAAAATCGATTGAAGAAATGCATGAGCATTATAGAAACGCAATAGGTTGATGAAGGTTTGAAATCAATCAATGATGTTTTAAAGAAATGAAATCTAAAATCCATAGATGATGTTCTTGTTATTATTATTATTATTAAAACAATATTTGTCTAATTTTTAATTTTTTTAAAAAATATGACCTGCTAGAGTATTGGTAACCTCCTATTGTAGGTAACCATACACCAAATGTAAGTTTTTCAAACATAGATATATCAAATGGTAGTTTTCAAAGTTGGGTATACAAAATAGCAAAAGGTGACAACTTCGATACACTTTTAGAAACTAAACAATAAATAAGATGGTTTCAAACAACCAATTCAAAGGCATTTAAGAAAATAAATGAACATGATTGGTTAAAAATATTCTTAAAATAAGATGATAACATCATAATCCTATTTTTTTAATATATTTTAAAGATAAAAGACTAACTTCTATAAAATCAGTTATACAATCTTAGCCATTGATTTAAATAAAAAAATTAATTATCAAAAAAAACATCTATTTTGATAAAAATTAAAATTCAGTTGTAACTTTTTTTATCAATATCATAAAACATTTTAATCAACATTTAAAACTTACAAAAGCTATCTTAATTTAATACTATCCATAAAAAATTATACTTACGTGCAATTGAAATTTATGAAAACAATGATTTTTTAATATAATCAATAACTATTTTTTAAACTTACGTGCATTAATTTAATATTATCTATAATTTTTTAATAACCTTATTGAAACATTAATTTACTTATCTCTAACTATTTAATATTTATAATTCTAAAGACATTTAAGAAAATAAATAGATATAATTGGAATAAAATATTCTAAAAATAGGATGATGACATCATAAGACTATCCTTTTAATATATACTAGTATGTTACCCCGTGTATAAATACGGGAGATGATTAAAGTTAATTTTAAATGTTTCTATATATTAAAACCATTGTAAAGAGTACAAAAAGTATTGTAATAACGACTCACAAGCGTTGTTTATATTCTCCACCAATATTATTTTTTGCAGCTTGAATTGTGATTATCTCCATCAATTTCTGTGATGGAAAACAAAAATAACAAAGAAATAAGATACTTGAAGTAATATTTTATGATGCCATTTTTCGAAATGATTCCCAAAATAAAATAGTATCACAAATCGGATAATGAAAATTCAATATATGTATTAATTTAATCAAATTGGTTTACATGTTTACATAAATAATCACGAAAAAATGTATCTATTAAATTATTTGAATAAATTTTTTGTTAAAATATTTTAGTCTTAACAAATTAAATCACTTAAAAATGAAAGTGTTGAACAATATGGAGGGCTTAAGATTTTTAACGTAGAAAAAACTGATTCTAAATGTATTTGAGAAAATAAAATGACATGATTGGCATAAAAATTCTAAAAATACGATGATAGCATTATATAAAAATACGATGATATTCCTATTCTTTTAATATATATATATTAGAAATTAAAGATAAAGAAAGTTGTCAAATACTTTCTCTCTCTCACATTTTCTTTCTTCTTCAAAAACCAAAACCTTATATCTAATTTTCTTCTCCTATGTGTTTCCATGAACGCCTCTTTACCTTCATATGCAAAAAAAACCATCCATGGTTGCTTCACCCTCTTGTAGTCTCATCACCGATAACCTCCTACTTCCTCCCTTGTTCATGCGCGCCCCATGACTGCCGGCCCATCATCATCGCCTAGTTTCTCCTCCATCGTTGACCCATCACCGTTCCCATTGTCGAGCAGGTCATGATTCCACTATTTCCACTTCCAACATGTTTTCTCCGTCAAAGGAACACTTCCACCACCATTGTCGGCAACTTTCTCTCGTTACTCAAGCTTTCACCGATAATCTCTACCACCACCACCCAACCTCTGCCATCAAAATCACCACCGATTGCAACTTCGAGACCATTGTTGTCAACTGTAAATGCAATTAGCACCGACCGAGTCTATTGAGACATAGAAATCGACCGGTCTCTTTTCTGCGTGTGTTTTTTTGGCGACCGAAAAGAACAAGAATAAAAACCATCACGCTCCATTTTATTTTTCAGAAATGGCATCACCCATTCATTCTCCCTGTGTCTTTTTGGCATTCGAAAAGAACAAGAAAAAAACCCATGAGCTCCTTTGATTTTTTTTACAAAAGTGCCCATCACAACTCCATTCTCCTTTTTGCCTTTTGGTCTTAATTATCACAGTTCATTACGATTTTATGTTTTTTTAGTTCACATTTGAAAATAATGTACCTATAATGCATGCTTTTTGTATCGTTAAATATTGTTCATTATGTTAATAAGTACTATGCAATAATTGTTGCTCAGTTGTTCCATAGAGATGTATGGAAATATAGATATGATAATCTTTTGTGTTTTCTAATTTTGTTCACACAACGAACATGTGTTGAATATTGGCTATTTGGCTTTCTACACCTTGTTCACTAATGAAAATAATGTAAAAAAGTACCTTCCTTTATATCCTTAACATTGTTCACAAATAAACACAGACTACTTAATTTTAGCACAATCTAAATACATTTGTGGTTTTTAATTGGTAAACAATTTTAGGTTCATTAGTGAACCGGGTATTATTTGGTGTTTTTTTTTGTTTTTAAATGGTTTTGACAACATAATTTTTGTTTAACTATGTTCTCCTGTACTACATTAATAATGAAAATATGGGTTCATCGATTAAAACCGTAAAATTAGTTAATGACTAGTTAATTATTTTATGTTTAATTTGCTTTTTATTTCAAATCTAGAAGAGAAAACATATGAGTTAAAAATAGATTTGAGAGAAAAAAAAATTTGTTCAAGGTTATATTCTTTTGAACTAAAAGAATAAAAAACAATTGATGTAGACCGTTAGATCAAGTAGAAATAAAAGACTAAGATGACTTCTCACAAAAACAAAGCTTCTCGTATGAATCCTCTTATATACAGTTTAAAATCTTCACGTTTCTATAAACCTCAACACCCCGTAATATCAAACCGTTAATATACATGAATATCAAGAAATTTAAAGATAAAACTATTGGTAAAACCGTTTTAGCAAATTGTTGCTGAAAATGTTCTGGAACTGATTGAGAAAACTAGGTTCAGAAACTTATTCTAAAAACTAGTTCAGAAACTGATTCTGAAAAATGTTCAAAAAACAACTCCTGAAACGTGAAGTTCAGGTTCAGGAAACAAACTCCTAAAAAGTTCAGGTTCGGTAACACTGGTTCAAGAGAAGGTCTGATTCAGAAAACACACTCCTGAAGAAAATGATTTCTGATTCAAAAGTAATACAGTTTACCCAAAAATTAACGAAACTAAGTTGGAATTTGTTTTACGAAAACACTATAACCGGCCTTTGAGGGGCCGGTTTTGAGGTAGACACGTCACCACCAAATGAGTCATGCGATAAAGTCGGGTCTTCAACGGCCGGTTTTATCAAGAGTTGTGAATGTGTGGCAGAAGTTGGTTGACACTAAATTGAAAGATAAAACCGGCATTTAAGGTGCCGATTTTACCGTCAAATCCCTAAAACAATTCGCCTTATATAAACCTATTCTTGTATTTTTTTTTAACGTTCCAAAATTTCAAATTCTCTTTACAACTATGGATGATGTTTGTGGACATCAACATTTCGCGAATTCGTTCAGATAATCAGATATCTTACGATCCGGATTATTATTGTTAGTGTTTTTATATTTTTATAAATCTATAGTTATTATTTTTATCTTACTACATGTACATAATTAACACTTTGTGTTTTTGTCAACAACGGAGTTTGATTATGTTTATACGTTAAAAATTATTCACGGTGGTCATTTTGTCTCTACACCTGCTCGTGTATAAAAACTGATTCAGAAAACCAGGTTCAGAAACTTATTCTAAAAACTAGTTCAGAAACTGATTTTGAAAAATGTTCAGGAAAACAACTCCTGAAACGTGAAGTTCAAGTTCAGGAAACAGACTCCTGAAAAAGTTCAGGTTCGGTAACATCGGTTCAAGAGAAGGTCTGATTCAAGAAACACACTCCTGAAGAAAATAATTTCTGAAAATGACTAATTTTGAAGAAGACTAACTTCCGAGATAATCTTATTAGACTAACTTATAAAGAAATCTTATTCCTGAAGAAGATGTACTTCTAAAAAGATGTTGATCTCCAAAGGAAAGCAAATTTCTGATTTTTTGAAGAATACTTATTTCTAAAGAAAATCAAGTTTCTGAAGAAATGCAACTCAACCAAAGAAAAACCCGAAGGATGGCCGAGACTCGTGTCTAACATGATTCCCTTAAACAAATTCCCCGTCTGTTCCAGGATACAACAACCTAAGCAGATGTGCTTCCGTATATGACCAGTTGCCTGGAAACGTCGTCAGAAAGTTCGTATGCAAACAACAAGAGAGTGAGAGAATATTTTTTTCAAGTGTCGTTAGTTCTTCAAGACTTCAAAAGTCGAAGTAGACCAAGAATGAAACCAATGTCTCCTTTTATAGAGAAGGTTATAGCCTAAGTAATTAATTCGTTAATTAACTAATAAATATTAAACATATCAAATACAAGCTTTAACTCTCACAAACGTTATAATCTAAGTAATTAGTTTGGTAACTAACTAATAATTAAACAAATTAAGTATAGGTTTTAACTCTCATTATAACCATTCATGACATTATAATCATTCAATAGCAAAATTATTTAGTAATTAACTAATAATTAATATAATTTTATTATGAGACATTTATAATATTTCAATATCTTTTGATTACAAAAACCAAATTGAAAGCTTTTTTCATTTCATTCCAAATACTCAACTTTGAGCATCGATATCTTATTCACATATACTTTATTTTGGACACACATATTGTTACGAAGTTCTCACAAAGAAGAATATATAAACCCACTAAGAATTAATTATATATAACACATATATATACATATAATTTATTCCATTGTGTTCAAAGTTAGTAAATCACATAAACTTTACTAAATTTTCCAACAATAAGTCACGATTTCTTAAATTCGTAATTCCAATTATAATTGAGTAATAAACGCTAGATAAACAAACAAAATGCTTATATATTCACCATGTTCTGAGGCATTTACACACTTTGTATGTATTACTGAATACGAACACTGTTAGTGCCTTCGTGGTAATAAATAAGGATAATATCCAATTTAATTTCCACCTTATATCAATATATATAGATAGATTTAAAAGGTCTGCTAACAAAAAACGTCATTTAATTTTATTTAAATTTTGATAAATATATTAAACTTCAGCAACTTATTTGTGTCATTACAAATAACTTGATGACGTGTCATTTTTAATATATTTATCAAAATTTACGTGTCATTAATTATATATATAGAAAAAAGTTCAAACGAGAACTATTTTTCGTACGAAAAACTGTTTTTAACGTCATTAATGACTCATTAATAGGGGTATTTTGTAATTTGTATATTTATTCAACCGTGAATTGCGTCCGGATGAGCCGTCATTAATTTGTGAGGCTTGATTTTCTCGAAATAACCCTCATTAATGCGTCATTAATGAGTCATTAATGAAGCATTAATGAGCCGCCAAAAAATCTTAGTTATTGATTAATTTTAATCAATGGCTAAGATTGGTTCTCGTACAAAAAACAGTTCTCATTTGAATCTTCCCCTATATATATCTCAATTCCAGTTTACAAAGATGTACGTAAGTACGTCTTGTTTGTTTGTTGTTCATAACTCGACAATGGAGTGTATCACCACAAGAAAACTGCATTCAGACTATTATTTGTGCATTGAAATTTGAATATTTTTGAGATATATACACTTTTTACATGTAGTTGGACTACATATATGTGTGCTAACTGGTGCTTATGTTAAGTGATTAATACTAGCTAAACCTTAATTAAATTAATATAAAAGTACGTGGATCTAATAATGTGCATGTATAGACAACACAAGTATTTGCATTATTACATGTTGAGTGAAGTTTGCCCCACTCAGTATGCTCTAACAGTACCTGCTTTAGTCAATGTTAAGATTGGTGTTTGTATGTGTGAAAGACGCCGAGATACCGTTAATTAGTCATACCTAAAGAACGTTGTTTCATTGTTCGTGTACGTCCGGAGGCTGCATTGTGAGATATCTTTATAAAGACATCTAAAGAGATAACGATAACTTTGAAAATCGACACACTTACACTCGAAGATCAGAAATTAGGTTGCTGATATAAACGAACCAGTCTGGTGTACGTACTGAAATTCTTGTAGAGATCGATCGAGCTTGCTCTCTGGTCTTAGAAATGATCGAGCATATATATATTAATTATTAATAATTATTCTTTGCACATGTCACGTGATGTTAATTTGTGGTTGCAATAGTAATAGTTATGTTGGTATTATCATTAATTTTATGAAACTTAAAAGGTGACCCCACTTGGATCAAAGTCTTTTTCAACAAACGGAAACTAGGATTATCCGAAAAGAATATTGACAGGTTTTCTTTTGTTTCTTTATTCCTGGTACCAGACAAACCTCCTGTTTCATCGCACACAAATCCACTTCATGTGAATTTTTAAGCTAGTACAAGTATTTATTTCTTTTTTGAAAAATAAAATGTCAATATGTAGAAGTTAAAAATAGCAGTTAGTTACTTGTTAGATTGGTTCAAGATGGGTTGAGTAGTTGGTTTTCTATTTTTTTTAATTATTACAAACTAGTTAATGCATGGACCATGTTAACCATGAACATTTGTGTTAATACTAAGATTATTTTGTTTCTGTGTATGTGTCTTTAAACATGTTTGTTATTAACTTCAAGATGTTACATTTGATTCTGACTTGAGTAGAGAGTCGATTCGAGTCCGAATAACAAAATACTTTGCACGTCAGACTCACAAACATAATCGAGCTTTTATATAAACAAGTGCATGGTTGTTTGTTTGGCAAAATAGATAAATATGTGTCAAATTTTTTTATATATATGACAATTATCCCATATATATAATCATTATGTTGTACAAATACAAATCGAACAACTTTACTAAAAGGAATTTACTACATATTCAAGTCAAGTCAAGTCAAGTCAAACTCGAGTATATTCTTTACCTTATCGAGTTTGAGCTTGAAATATAAGGCTTGGTCAAGCTTGAATCAAGTTTGAATCCAAGCTTTAAAGATCGAGTTGAACTCAAATTTGACGGTATTCAACTTAGCTGGAATCAATTACACCCTCACGTAGATGGTAATAGCAACGCACATGCTTTCCCATCTATTAAAAAGAACTTTCTATTCATGTGTGTATATATTAAAAAGTAACTAATCAAAGTTTATATTTGTTTAGGTAAAAAGTAAACTTATATACTTGTGCTCTAAAACGACAAGCATTCAATGAGTCCAAATGTCATTCACTCATAGTTAGTGGTGTCTTGTCATTAAACCTTTGTGAATGTGTCCAAAGTGTACTCCATAACCCCTAAGCATCCACTTTTCTTTTTTCTTTTTGTTTGTCTTTATAAAAATCATTAAGTAACATTCTAAGGTTCGAAAGTTTCTAATTAAATAAATTAATTAAATATTAAATTAGTGTTATTTTAATGTATTACCTATTTAAGATTATGAAGTGTTTAGAAACTTAAGGGTTAAAACTGATAAAATATAAGTTATTAATTTCAGGGGCTATTCTGTAATTATACCATACTTATATATATATATATATATATATATATATAGAGAGAGAGAGGAAGGTTCATTTAAGAACCGTTTTTATTACGAGAACCAATCTTAGCCATTCATTTTGGATAATGGAATTCATGAATGAAGAGCGTGGGAGGATTGAGTGTGGCAAGGTGCATGTAAGGAATTCACGGGTGGGCAATCCAATTGAAGGAGGAGGACTTGGACGGCTAGGATTGGTTCTCGCAATAAAAACGATTCTCAAATGAACATTTCACTATATATATATATATATGACATCTTTTTTAAACACACATACACACTCTTCATCTTCAAAACTAGAGCTTGCCCTGTACGCCCATGTTTGAGAAGGTTACGACCAGGCCTGAGTTATGAGGCACGGGCGTGCTTGGGCCCTGTGCAGTTTATAGTTTGCCGGAATTGCTATGTGTTTAATACCATAATTGTATATTACTTGTAGGACTTAATCATTGGCGTATACTTTGATGTGTATATATATATATATGACATCTCTTTTAAACACACATACACACTCTTCATCTTCAAAACTAGAGCTTGCACTGTACGCCCATGTTTGAGAAGGTTACGACCAGGCCTGAGTTATGAGGCACGGGCGTGCTTGGGCCCTGTGCAGTTT
>JAUEJL010123120.1:0-11735 GCA_032274825.1 Drosophyllum lusitanicum | reverse complement strand
CACTCAATTGATAACAGGGAATATATATCAGATGTGTCACTGCTGTTTATAAGTGTGGAAGAAAAGGGAAAAAGAAGGAAGAGAAATAATATAATTTTCAATTTCTACAGCCTTGTTATGTTGAAGTTCTTTGATGTGTTCTTGGTTTATTGCAAACCTGAAGATCTGTTTGTAGTTGTTTGACAGAAGGTTTGATCGTTCTATTTGCTTGGAGGAATCGTATAGATACATACAAATTTGAAAGTAACTTGAAAAAGACAGAAAAAAACAAACAATATATAAAAGGTTAGAAATTTAGAATAATCAAAGATAATACCATATACTCCAAAGGATGAGTTGCTCTCACTGCTTGGAGCTTTCCTACATTTAATTTAATTTTCTTTGCCACAAATATTTCTACCTGGCGTCGTCGCAATTTATTGTTACCCAATTGAGATTGTCTTTCTATTAAAGTTTTTCTTTCTTATATAAAATATAGAAACGATAACCACAGGTTGTGTATAAGAATAAAAAAAATTAGTTTACAAAAATTTGGAATAATTGTTTTTATAACCAACTTTCTATAATTTTTATTCTTATTTTTTAATTGGGTTTCAACTTTCTGTAACAAAGTTATCATTTTTAAAAACTAAAATCATGTTTCTTTTATTCTTATCCATAGTTCTAAAATAGTTATTAACAAAATTACATTTATTTTTATTTCAAAATAACACAAAAACTATAAACTTTTAAAGAGTCAATTATACCGTTGGTCTTTTTAGGTTAGAGAATATTTCACTTGTAGTTCTTTAAGCCAAAATCTTGTAATATTAGTCTTTTAAATGGGTTTTTTACACGTTAATAGTCCTTTAATGAGATGGACGTCTTTTATTAGTAACGTTAGGTTGAGGGTATTTTGGATAATTTAAGCGCCTTTAAAGATGAACTTTAAGGCATTTTTGCATCGAAAACCGATTCATCAATTTCCCTAATTGTTACCTGTGATGGAGATATGAAACAAGAGTGAACTCTTGTTGTCATATGTTTAATGAAAACACTAATATATTTATGAACACTAATGTATTTGTTCAATTTTGAAATATCATAGCCAGTCACACCAAGAGCCTCAAGCCTAAAATGTAGGTTAGTTCCAAGGATCATAAAATGGCAATAAGTTTCCATCCTCTTAAAATAACCTAACTATAAAATTATCTCATCAAAGTCTATTGGAGATAACAAATCAATGTCCACTAAATCTACATAATTCACCTTCCCCTGACATATCTTCCTAGGAATTTAGTAAAATGCCCACCATGGTGTAACTTGATAAAAAATAGGTTAGGCTCACCATTTACAAAATTGAGATCAAAATACAAGTTGGATCAACATCAACTCAAATCAAAGTCATTGCAACATTCATGACAATCAATAATAAAAATTCAACCTCACTATAAAACTCTTTGTAATCAATTTCTTCGTTGTCTGGCCGAATGTAATGATATTGAACTACCATTGTCGACTTTAAATGCTTCGATGTTCAGCTATTGACTGTAATGGATTGAGAGATTAGAGTGTAATTTATTCACATCAAAATTACAACCGATATATTGATTTAGAGGGAAGACATATCATATACCCTTAAATTGTCCAAAATACCCTCAATCAACGTTACTAATAAAAGCCCGTCTCATTAAAGGACTATTTACATGTAAAAAAACTCATTTAAAGGAGTAATATTGCAGGAATTTGGTTTAAATGACTAAAAGTGAAATACCCCATATTCTAAAAGGACCAACGGTGTAATTGACTCACTTTTAAATTATATTATTTAATGGATACAAAAATGAGATAAGTACTTTTAGTATAAAATAAAGTTAGTTGTATACGATGATAATTTTAACAAAGTTTATTGTATTTTCGCATACTTATCCATATACAATTTCAACGAGATTTATTGGCGAGACACTTGTCATAAGTTATCGTTTTCTTTTCCAACTATAAAAATAAACAATTAATTCAAATTCCATAATAAAAAAACGTTAAATAAAAAAAGTTAGGACGTGTTTGTGTTTTTAAGGTGTGTTTAAGATGTCTCTCTTTATAAGGTTGTAAGTTCAAGTCCTGCAGAAAATATACGTGTAGATTATGATGTGTATGCTTGTTGTTCTAAAAAAAGAAAAACAAAAAGTTACATAAAATGAAGCCTTGTAGATATAAAACTGTTTTAATCTTTATCAAAAGGAAAACTTTTTCTTCAAAAGTAGAACAAGATATTATTTTTATACATAAATAATATTTATTAATCAGTGCAATGACAAATTAGTCATCATGGAACTACTCTAATGACATCTCTATCAACCACCATCCTTTTTCAATTTGACAAGTAACTGCTAAATAATCTATCTTCCGGTCACCAATACATACAAATCACTACTCAAAGTCTATTAAGTGGTACCCGCCAAATTCATCGCAATCGTTAAGTGAGAAGACATTTCTACCCTTACACCTACCCGCATTTTACACTCACAGACTGCTACTCACCTATGTTGAACTAATGAAGTTTCCCACGCTTTATTACCACTTCTATAATCATTCATCAATTTATATATAGAAACCGTTTCGTCAAAGCGACAAATCTTCCGTACGGAAATCGAGGATTCTGTAGGTTCTTTGAATTCTTTCGCTTGTTCGTCATCTTCATATAATTCGGAATTCGGATTATTGATAAATTTGTGTTTTAAGATGAATGATTTGATCACTCGGGGTTAGTTGAGTACTGTATGTATTAGGTTGCTAAATGTGTAGGAACTATATGTAATCGATTTGAAAGTTTATGCAGCAGTTGTAATTATTTCGATTTGATTGTTCATGTGATGTTCTGTAAATCGGAATTTAGTGGTTTCGCTGGCCTTGAAGTGTATGAAATACTTCGATAGTTGTAATGAATGATTTGCAGATAGTAGTGATTGATTTTGTTTAACTTTCTCCTGTAGTGCAATCTGAACTAATGAATTTTCCTTGGCTTTAGCGGTTATAAGAAATTGAGGAGTCTCAGGGCATTTTTCATCGTTTTTTCGTTTGCTCTTTTAGGTTCTTGCGGTGATTCTTGATATTCGTGTAATTTAATTTCAGTTTGGTCAACCAGTTGGAAGTATGATTAATCAATTTGTGTTCTAAGATGATTGATTTAATGATGTGTGGTTATTATGATTTCGTTTCACGCATATCAGTTATGTATGTAAAGAAATTGAAATTGTAGGCAGCTGATTCATTATTAGTTTTATAATGGAAATTGAACGAAAATTGGATTAATTGATCTTGTTAAATTTTATGATGTAGTAAGTTGAAACCTAAGAGCCGAGGATGGGGGAGACGGATGATGTTATGGAAGCTGTGAAGAAGGAAGCCGTTGATTTGGTAAGGAACTGTAGCCTAAACCTGTGAGTGTATATGTATCAGTGGTTTAGTTAAATTTTGGTGTGAATGATGTTTACTTGAAGGAATGTGAATTCTATTTAGAAAGTTTTTGTGTCTTGTACTATGGTTAATTTATATTTGAATTATTAGGAAACAATTCCACTTGAGGAAGTTTTTGGAAATTTGAGATGTTCCAAAGAAGGGCTAACATCGGAGGATGCTGAGAGGAGACTAGAGATTTTTGGGTACAACAAGCTTGAAGAGAAGAAGGTGCATGGTGTACCTTATCTTCAATTAAATTGTTTGATGTCTTCCGGGTTTCAGGCTTACAATTGTTGTTTTTGATCCTGATATATACCATGTAAATTTTTGTTGAGGTGATTTGAGATTGATTGAAAGTTATAATTTTCAGGAGAGCAAGTTTTTGAAATTCTTAGGGTTTATGTGGAATCCGCTGTCATGGGTCATGGAAGTTGCAGCAATTATGGCAATTGCACTCGCCAATGGAGGAGTGAGCAATCTCAATTGTATTTAAATCTTTAGTATCATTTTGAGAGCTAAAAAATATTTTACACATGCAGTAGTATTAGGTTCGTGATGTTTTCTCATTTACAAAAGAACAAGGCATCTTCTATTCCCAACTAATGACTGATGCTTATTTAAAAAAAGAAAAAAAGAAAAAAGATTAATTCATGAGACTTGGTTATTCTGCAGGGTAAACCACCTGATTGGCAGGATTTTGTTGGGATCATCACACTGCTTGTCATCAATTCAACAATTAGCTTTATAGAGGAGAACAATGCCGGTAATGCAGCAGCAGCTCTCATGGCACGTCTTGCACCCAAAGCGAAGGTATTAACATTTCAGTGGAGTTAAGCCGCTCTTGTAATTGACTGCAATGTGTTCTATATATTAGATTGACCAAGCCACCAAATGAAATTTAGGTACTTCGCAGTGGAAAATGGAATGAAGAAGATGCAGCCATACTTGTCCCAGGTGATATAATCAGTATTAAACTCGGGGATATTATCCCAGCTGATGCTCGACTCCTTGAGGGTGATCCACTAAAGATAGACCAGGTTGCTTGTTGTTATTATGATGGCCGTGTTTCATTTTATACTAAATTCTTTGATTCATCCTTTTCTTATTCCATCTTCTATTCACTCCAATTGGTTGATACTGCAGTCTGCATTGACTGGTGAATCCCTTCCCGTGACAAAGCTCCCAGGGGATGGAGTTTATTCAGGCTCCACATGCAAACAGGGAGAGATTGAAGCAGTGGTCATCGCTACAGGTGTGCACACCTTCTTTGGGAAGGCTGCACATCTTGTAGATTCTACGAATCAAGTAGGACATTTTCAGAAGGTATGAAAGGACATGTGCATCTACTTGTTCGTTTAATAAAAGGGCAGGAATAGTGAAAGAAATTCGCCAGCCTATAGTAAGTTGAACCAGAGCTAGGATATTTCCTGCTGAGCTACAATAAAGAATGTGCCACTTTTTCTCATTATACCTTGTGCTTTGATGGGTCCTTCTATGGCTGTTTAATTATGAGTTCATTAAATTCTACCTTTACCAGGAAAAGTGATGGTTGTTTTGGTAATAAAGATGTCACAATTTGCAGGTTCTGACATCGATTGGGAACTTCTGTATTTGCTCAATTGCCGTGGGGATGATAGTAGAAATCATTGTGATGTATCCAATTCAAAACCGTAAATATCGTCCCGGAATTGACAATCTGCTGGTACTTCTCATTGGTGGAATCCCTATTGCAATGCCAACAGTGTTATCTGTCACAATGGCAATTGGTTCTCACCGTTTATCTCAGCAGGTTAGTCAAAAATTGTTTGTACTTATCATTGTTTCATTCATGAGCTTTACTTGTCAAGAGGATCTTTTATGGATATACCTGCAACTTTTCTACATCACTGAAGGGGGCTATCACAAAAAGAATGACAGCAATAGAAGAAATGGCAGGCATGGATGTTCTTTGCAGCGATAAAACTGGAACTTTGACACTGAACAAGCTTTCTGTTGACAAAAATCTAATAGAGGTTTCTTATTTACTTGTTTGAACAATGATTTGTTTCATAGTTATTTTTATTAAATTGTAGAATGTGTCTGCAGATATTTGCGAAAGGAGTGGATGCTGATACGGTGGTGTTGATGGCTGCAAGAGCCTCTAGGGTGGAAAACCAAGACGCAATAGATGCTGCTATAGTAGGGATGTTGGCGGACCCTAAGGAGGTTAGAAAATCTATTATCAGCAATACAAATGATGTAGCATAGTATTCGGTAATTAGATGAAGGTTTTTGTAATCTCTTGTGAAATTATTTCATATGTTCTATATAGGCAAGGGCTGGCATTCGAGAGGTCCATTTCCTTCCATTCAATCCAACTGATAAGAGGACAGCATTGACATATTTTGATGGTGAAAATAAAATGCATCGTGTCAGTAAGGGTGCCCCTGAACAGGTAAAAACAACTGATAAGCATACGTTGTTAATAATCTTCAGTCAGTGACCTATTATGCGTGTTTTATGGTTCAGATTTTGAATCTTGCACATAATAAGTCAGACATAGAGCGTAGGGTTCATCTTGTGATAGATAAATTTGCTGAGCGTGGTTTACGATCCCTTGCAGTAGCATATCAGGTTTGAAAAGTTTATCCATGACCAGAAAGATTCTGCAGTGGAAGTGTTCTTCTATATGCTTAACTTTTGTTTTTAATCAGGAAGTCCCTGAGGGAAAGAAGGAAAGCCCTGGAGGTCCATGGGAATTTGTTGGCCTTATGCCGCTCTTTGATCCACCCAGGCATGATAGTGCAGAGACAATTAGAAGGGCTTTGAATCTGGGAGTAAGCGTTAAAATGATCACAGGTGTGGGTTCTTTTAGTACTGTAATAAAAGATGTAAAAAGTATTATGGAGACCATGATGCTAATTTATGACATAGAAATGTATTTTGGTTTATGTTATGCTATTAGCATTGTAATGATGAATGTACAAAGTAACCGCGTCCATTACTTGCAAATGCGTTCGATGATTACTTCATTATGGTTTTAAATATTTTTTAATGTGTCCTATTATAAGTCTCTGTTCCATCTACATGACATGTTTGATCTTGAATAGGTGATCAACTAGCAATAGGAAAAGAAACAGGACGCCGTCTAGGAATGGGAACCAACATGTACCCTTCATCCGCATTACTGGGACAGAACAAAGACGAATCAATTGTTGCCTTACCCGTGGATGAGTTGATTGAAAAGGCTGATGGATTTGCTGGTGTCTTCCCTGGTATGTCCAGTGTCCTCCATTTTCAACTACCTTTGTGGTTTAACCACTCTTAACTTCTTGTTGATCTACTATCGCTTTTTGGTCATTAGTTAGAGTTGACTTGCCACTAAGCTTATGGTTTTGTTACAGAGCATAAATATGAAATTGTAAAACGCTTGCAATCTAGAAAGCATATATGTGGGATGACTGGCGATGGAGTGAATGATGCACCCGCTCTTAAGAAAGCGGACATTGGAATAGCAGTTGCAGATGCAACTGATGCTGCTCGTAGCGCATCTGATATAGTGTTGACAGAACCTGGTCTTAGTGTTATTATTAGTGCAGTACTTACGAGCCGAGCAATCTTCCAGAGGATGAAAAATTACACTGTAAGGCTAAGCTCGGTTTTTGAGAAGCATATTCGATTCATTTTGCCCTCCATCTTTATTACGTGCACCTACTTTTATCCTTATACCATGGAAATGGAACACTAAAGTTAGATGTAAATGAATTTAAACCCATTGTCTTATATCGAGTCAAGAAATTTAAGCTCAAAGATTTAACAAAAATACATACAAATCAAATGAGTTGAAAGTTTATTTTAGTGTATTTACATGAATGAAACGTCCAACATTGTTTTATTTAAAAAAAGCTAACTTGTTATCATAAAAGATAGTTTCTTACTATAATATTAAACGTTAATTAATTATGAACTCAGAAAAATGGATGCAAAAGTGTCATGGGTCAGCCCAAGCTGACTTGTCTTGACCAAAACTTAATATTATCCATTATCCGGCTCACCCAAAATTTGCAGCCCCTTTCGCCACATTATTAAACGAAAAGTAGATAGAAAGAAGATGGGCTGAACTTGCAATTTTGTGTAATGTGTTCCTATGTAAGGCAGTAACCATATACATATCAAATTAGGTAAGGAACAAAAAAAAGCATCTTTTTGTAACAGATATAGCTTTTATACCAGGTTAAGAGGATCACTAATTTTGTAATTATCAATTTCTCTTGTGCAGATCTATGCAGTTTCCATAACTATCCGTATAGTGGTATGCTACTATGCTGCTCTGACTTTTATTATTCAGCTTAATGCCAACTATCAGTATGCTTTCTACTTCCTATTTCACTTATTTTAAATCAATCTTGTTTCAACAGCTTGGTTTCATGTTACTAGCCCTCATATGGAAGTTTGACTTTCCACCCTTTATGGTCCTGATCATTGCAATTCTTAACGATGGTTAGAATTCGTCTTCAAAAGAGCCATAATGCTTTTTCATTAAATCCTTAGTTTAGATGGACAAAAAATTATGAAATCCATATGGTAAGGATGTCATCTCAGCTAAAAAACTGCTTTAATTTCTCCAGGTACCATTATGACAATTTCAAAGGATAGAGTGAAACCGTCTCCTCAACCAGACAGCTGGAAGTTGACAGAAATTTTTGCAACGGGGATCATTCTTGGTAGCTACTTGGCTATGATGACAGTCATTTTCTTCTGGGCAGCATATGATACCAACTTTTTCCCAGTAAGAAAGTCTCTCTTCATAGTTGATTTGCACATTGGCTTTTAAGTTTTTATAATTTGCTATTTGTTTATTCAAAATTTCCATCTGTTGTTGCATTTTCCAGCGCGTGTTTGGAGTTTCAAGCCTTCAGAAAGGTGATCGTGATGACTTTAGAAAACTAGCCTCTGCAATATACCTGCAAGTGAGTACCATCAGTCAAGCTCTCATATTCGTTACTCGAGCTAGGAGTTGGTCTTTCCTTGAACGTCCAGGAGCTCTACTTTTTGGTGCTTTCCTGATTGCTCAATTGGTGAGTATAATCATGATTAGTAACCTTTCTTTTTCACTTTATTATTTGGTTAATTAATGTTATTTCCATATTTCCATCAGATTGCAACGTTGATTGCTGTTTATGCAAAATGGAGTTTTGCTGCAATTGAAGGGATTGGATGGGGCTGGGCTGGAGTTATATGGCTTTATAACATCATATTCTACTTCCCACTTGATTTCATTAAGTTCTTCATCAGATATGCTTTAAGTGGGAGAGCATGGGATCTTGTCATTGATCAAAGGGTGAGCAAAACATTTGACTATTTATCTGATGCAAGCCTTTTGTTTTTTAGAAAGCATATGATGCAAGCCTTACTGGATAATTGAAATGAAACTCTCTTCTACAGGTTGCTTTCACCAGGAAAAGGAACTTCGGAAAGGAAGATCGCGAGGCCAAATGGGCTCAAGCACAAAGGACATTGCACGGGCTGGACCCACCCGAGGTTCAATATGTTGACCGCAACAGTTACAATGAGCTTAACCAAATGGCAGAAGATGCAAAACGTCGAGCTGAGATGACAAGGTACTTTATTGTTCCTTTCACTCTTTACACCAGTAGTCTATCCCTACTATTTTCTAGTAAGTATGTTGATTTCAAGAGAGCATTAGAGCAAGGGAGGAATACTTAGCATTGATACATAAGATTATAATTTCAATAGACGTATATTTCCTAAGCTTCACACAGCCACAGATATCATATTGTTTTGTCTTGTTGACGTTAAGTAAACTTCTAAAGAAAGGCGAGATTAAAAACACAAAGAAAACTAGAAAAAACTCTATGTAGTTTGATCTCTCTCTTGATGAAAGGTGCCAAAATGTGCGGTTTGGGTAACTTGGTTAACAGGTCAAAATTGGTTTGGGTTAACGTATACATACAAACCAAAACAAGTCATGTATGATTGGTTTGACCTACAAACATTCATTTTGTCCATTATGAAAGTTTACATAAATAATATAATTGGGCAACTTTAGATATGTCTTACTTGTTATAAGTTAAATAGAACCTAGTTTGACATAATTGAATCGATCAAACTACCATATTTTAATATTTTGATCGATGAGTTCAAAGAAATTCTATCCTATATCGATCTGGATATTAGAATACGCTTTGGACAACTAATCTATTTGACTCTGTCGACCAATTATAGATTCAGTATAAGCCACTCTAGCCCATCTATAAATAAATGGGTTACAATTGACTTCTTTTTATTACTTTGACCCATCTTTTTGTTGGATGCTACATCCATACATATATAGAAACATCTATACCAAGCAATTTATTTATCCTCTTCTCACCTAGTACAATATATAAAACATTACATTACTTTTGGCAATATATGTACTTGGTCCATACTACAAGATACTTGGTGTCAACATTGTGCCTATGCAGCATATCCACACTTGAAAAACTTGATGCAGTGACATAACGTCTAACACGACTAGTGGTTAGAATTTCCTAACATAACTGACACGAAGGCCACATTTGATACCCACTTGTCAGTTTGATGTAAAACATTTAATTTAATTAATTCTTTAAATTGATTAATTTCTTATGCATTGTATGAATGTTTGTTGCAGGTTGCGAGAGTTGCTTACACTGAAAGGTCACGTGGAATCGGTTGTAAAACTGAAGAACATCGACATAGATACCATCCAGCAATCCTACACCGTGTGAGAAGCTCGCCATACATAATGCTTCCTACTTGTATCTCAACATATATCTAAGTGTGCAACATGCAAGTTCCCAGAAGATTCCCATCTTTGATATACAAAATTGTTGAATCTTCGGCCAATATGTATAAGAAGTTCGTTTGTAGATTAGCCCCTCCCCACCCCTACCCGCTACCCCTACCCTCCTCTCTCCAGCCAGATAGAGAAGTAAAAAAAACTTTCATGTTGCATATGACGAATGACAGATAGGAGCGTGTGTATTATTTCCGGTTTTGTATTATAGCTTTCTCCCTATATTTCTACATTGACTAGAAGTTTGATGTCTTTGGCTACAAAATGAATAACCAAGTTACAAAGCATATAATGTTGGTGATTTTAGTGTCACCGATTCATTTTATATAATGGAATTTGTACTTGTGTTTCAAAGAGATTAAACTTAGTTCTAAAACAAGTATGGAGAGTGTGTAGTACACACTTGTATTAGTCTAGGTTGGTCCTGGTAAGATATAGGGGGCTACGCCCGGTGAACAAAAAACGGGTTTTGTTCTGGATGAAATATTCTCGATTTTAGAGGGCTATCATTATAAATAAACAAACTTTGTAACCCCCGTTTACAGTTCTTTATGCAAAAACGGATTTGAATGGGAACACAGTTCTAGATGAAAAACACTCCTTGAATTCTCTCTAGTTCTCTTAATCAATTCTATGCCAAGAACAAGATTTGATACTTCTACTTATCCCCAATTCGGATTTTGTGTAACTCAAGCACAAAGGGTCAAAATATCGAATTTGGAAAGTGATTACCACGATTGTAGAAGAAATCCGATTACTCTGTCTAACATATAACGTATGATTAAATAAGGGAGATACACTTCAAAACCATAGCTTAGAAGTCATATTTAATTGCTCAATGGAAAGCACATTTATGATTCTAAATACAAAGTTTAATTACACGCTTTTGCAGCACAAATAGTATACAAGCGAGAGATCAAAGTAGCGATTTTATTGAATGTTTTTGTGCTTGTTGATGCTCGTCAACAGTTCATTCTTCTTTGCACCAATAATCCTTTACCTTGATTTAGCTGTACAGAGGTTCGCATTGCCTTCACACCAAATTCCACGAATTTCAATATTATTGTTTTACCAATAATGGGCATGATTGGATTCGGTACATTACCCCAACTCCTTTTTCTTTTCTTTTGTTATTTGAAACCACCCCCCTCCCACAACCAAAAAAAAAACCCAAATTGGTTTGTTAGATAGTAGGTAAGGTCTGTCAATGAGTCAGATCTTGCCCCAGATCCGATCCGATCCGTCCCATTTATTGGATCCAATGGGTCTAAATATTGGATCCATCGTCCCGATAAGAGATCCAATAGGTCGACCCACTTAATTGGATCACTACGTGGGTCGATCCAAGATCTGTCTGGGTCGATCAATTTAATATTAAATTACAATTTAATTTTAACCATCAACTATCATCAATTTATCGGTCACCACCCGCCACCGCATCCACCGCCATGGCTACCGTCGTCGCCTATTACCACCC
>JAUEJL010123109.1:0-11735 GCA_032274825.1 Drosophyllum lusitanicum | reverse complement strand
ACAGAAGAAGAAAACTTAAAGAACTTTAAAAAAATCACAATTATCAAGTAATATGAACAAAACACAATTCTTCGTAAGTCAAATTTTGAAGAAAATAATACAAGTGGGTCCTCATGTAAAGGCATTGAGGAAAATTTGCAAGTTGTTGAGTAGGATACACAAAAAAAAGCAAGTGGGGGTAGGGGTAAGAAGGAAAATAAGTATGCCTTTAATTGTCCTTAGGTTCTTCATGTATCCAATTAAAGAAAAGTGAGACATGTGTGGTGAAGATATTAAAAGAGGAGCATATTTGTCTACAGTCTCGGTAAATTAGGGCTTTCACCTCTACTTTTCTTGGAACTGAAATTGCAGACCAGGTATTATTTTAATAAGTGTTGTAGCTTATTTCTATTTTTCTTTGTATGTGATTAAAAATTACATTCTTATACAGGTTGAGTCAAATCCTCATATTTCTATAAGATCTATTCAAGAACAAATACAGAAGAAGCTTCCTATTGGAGTTTCAAAGATGAAGGCATATAGGGCAAAGGTTCATGCTTCAGTTCAAGTAAGAGGTGATTACCAGTCATAGTACAAAGTGTTGAGGGACTACTGCATGGAGTTACACAATGAAGAAACCACAATTAAGATAAAGGTCGAAGAAGGTAACAATGAGGGTGATGATAGGATATTCAAAAGGATCTACATTTTCTTAGGACCTTTGAAAAAGGGATTCAAAGCACTTGGAAGAGAGTTATTAGGTTTGGATGGGGCATTTATGAAGGGACTGATTGAAAGATGCAATGGACCACTTACACCTAGTGCAACTAAGCTGTTTGACAAAATTAAAACAAAAGCTTCATACTATACTGTCTTATGGAATGGGGATTCTAAATATCAAGGAAGTAGGCCTTGGGGGGATTAGTGTGTAGTGGACATTAGCCAACAATCATGCACATGTAAGAGATGGGAAATAACAGGAATTCCATGTAAACATGTTGTTGCATGCTTATGGCACATGGCATTGAATGAACAAACACTGGGAATACTAGAATCATATGTTCATCCTGTTTATAGGTTGGATACATGGAAAAAGGTATGTGCCCATAAGATCAATCCAATCAATGGCAGGAGTATGTGGCCAAAAAGTGATGTTCCAACAAATCTGTTACCACCAAAGCATCACACACCTATTGGAAGGCTAAGAAAGATGAGAAAGAGAGGATATGATGAAAAAGATAGTATGGTTGGAGAGGGGAAATTGTCAAGAAGGATGAAGACAGTTACATGTAGTGATAGTAAAAATGTTGGACATAATTCAAGGGGATGCAGGGGTCAAGGTGGACCACAAAGGACAATAACTTGAAGATTCAACCAAAATGGAATCAAATTGAAAAATTGTCTTCTCTTTTGAACATGTCATGTTATGGAACTTGGGTCTTCTGTTTTATGTTTTATGTTTGCTGTTTTAGGATGTAATGAAACAAGTATGACTTTGATTTACTTTCATGGTCTTTTTCTGATCTAATGGAATAAGTATCACTTCTGTTTTATTATTCTGTGTTATGGTTTGTTTCATGATGAAGAATCAACAATAATATTACACAACAAAAAAAAACACTTCATTAAACATTATATAATATTATACAATAATAGTCACCATTACATAAGACACTAACAACCATTACACTACTAATAAAACATTAAACATGATCGAGCACTAAACATTACACTAACAACTATTACACTAATTAAACATTACACTAATTGCAACCATACTTGGTAACCTTGACCACAAGCCTTCCAATCTGCCTCTTCGAATCCTCATCAAGAGAAAACTTGATCCACTGGTTGGTCTTCACTAGAATGAGAGACTTCAAATTCTCAAAGTCACCTTTGATCACTACATGATCATAAATAGCAATGACCTCCTAATATCACCATGACACACCATTTGAAAGGGGTATCTACATCCATTGACTTGAAGACTACAATGATCATACATCGAAAGGCCAAACCTCCTAACAAAGTATGCCGAGATGGTCTGAAATTATATACAAATACTATGTTACACATAAATGATGTATACATGAAAATAAAAGAAGAAGATAGAAACCATACCATTCTGCCATTTTTCCAAATGTGTTTCTCAAATTGAAGAGTGAATTCATTCCTCCCCATCTTACAATGAAATGTGATAGTAGGATATGGAAGAAACATTAACAGGTTTATAGACACTGCAATGTGATTGTATGATGTCCTTTGCAAGAGAATCTTATTTCATGTCTACTATCTACAAACAGTTGGATTCTCATAGGTAAGAATCTAGCAATCAGAACATGTGCAGTGTAATGTAACATCAAATATATGTAGGACAAAATCAACCCATTGCATTGCATTGAATTATGATTTCGCAGTCACATTTGGTCAAATGTACATTCAAACAAAAATTTCAGACAAACACGAAGCTTAATGATATACTAGGTAAATTACAAAACCTAACCAACTTAAAAAAAACAACCATTTCATTCTTCTTGCTTCACATTGTGCCAGTTTTAGCTTCAATTCAGTAGAGTTCTTTGATCTCAACAAACCAGGTATAATATCCATTGCTCGTGGGCACATAGGGGGATCAACCCAACCTACAAATCTGCAACTAGAAACCTGCAAAAAAACCCAATTTTAACACCAAAACAGTTGAACACTCGAACCCTAGAAATCTGGGGATTATTACATTCTGTGGACAACAATAAAAACATCGACCAGGGTTTTGATGAGTCCAAAAGGTTCATATGATTGCTTCCTTGCCGCACCAACATCTTGCCATCCTCAAATTTGAAAACGACTACCCTGGTTCAGTGTGATTGTATGATGTGCAAGAGGTTCGTTGATGAAGATATAGAGAAAAGAAATTATATTATTTATTTATATATAATAAGTGTGTCAACGTCAGTTAAAGTAAGAGAGAGGGAGAGAAAATTACCAAAAATCCCTGAAGTGAGAAGCACATGTTGCAACTTAATGTTGGAATGTAACGTCAGTTACAGTAAAGGACCATTTCAGAAACCAAAAAACAACCACAGTGACTATTTTCGTAATTTTTGAAGTTAAAGGACCAAAAGTGAAAATCAGTGACAACCACAGGGACCATTTTTGTAATTAACTTTAAAAATAATTATTTTGTTAGAAGATCATAAAACAATTAATATTCATTTTTACTTTTTGTGCTGCATTTTTTTCATCTACTTGTTTTTTCTTTTTAGTTCATTACTAAAAAATATCATCTAAATTTCTTTTTCAAATACTATAATCTATATTTTCTTCTTTGTTTATAACTTGTTCCTGAAATATTCTTTTTTGGGTAATTCAAAAAAACTATTATAATTTAAAACTAAACCAGTTTCAAATATGGGTTCAAATTTGGTTCTAGCGAAATTTGCATTATGATAATCGAAGAAGTTGAACTTCACTTATACGAGAATCTCACCTTATGTAAATATGTATGTTTTTAAACCCCGGCCGATGCAATGCTCGGGTAAAGTAGTCGGTTGTGTAATGTGTTGTAAGTTTTTGTTTAAAAATAAGGAGGTTTAAATTATTTGCCATGGGTTTTTTTTTCATAACAAAAAATGTCCTATTATTTGAAAGGTTTTTTTATTAATCTTAGAGCATATGGTATATCGTACACTGCCTTGTGATGTGGTGAGGTAACAAGATCGACAATGTGGTGAAAATCGCCCCTTCCCCTTCTCACACCAAGAAAGCGCTCTCTCTCTCTCTCTCTCTCACACACACACACATATATTTTTAACAAAACATAGAATAAAGATGGATAGATTGAAAAATAAGTACTTTATAATTTGAAAACTGGGAAAAAGATAAGAAAGGAGTAAAGCCGGAGTGGAGGTGTCCCTAATTACAAATTAAGTGGGTGAGTTAGGGCTTCTCCGACTGGAAACATAGTTTTTTTTAGCAAGGATGGAGTTTTTATTAAAGCAAAAGAAAGACAGGAGGGGAGTGTTCTTTTAAAACGAATAATATAAATTGTTTTATTAATAATTAGTTAATTATATTCTAGTCAACTAATAGTTATTAGCTAGGCTTAATAGTTATAATCGTAAATCACAATTTCAATCCTTGTGGTTTGTTTCTCGCTGTAATAATTCAATATCAAATTTTATTCAATTTTTAGTTATTTTACTACACAGAGAAATGTTTGAGTTATGTCGTTGATAAAAACTTTATATCGAATGACACAAAATAGGTGTTGTAATAGATTTTGACCTTTTCTAAACACAATCAACCCAAAATCAGATCTAGGTACACTCACTTGTGGTGGTGGCGACGTGATGATAGTGTGGAGGTCGTGATGTGGAGTAGTCGATGGACCCAGTCTGGGTACAAAATTAGTTGAACCCCCAAAATCGTGTATTGATAATGATGAACGAGTCTAGCAAACAGGTTTCATAGCCATTGAGGTGGATGAAGTGGTGAGGGCGTTGGAGAAGGTGGTCATGGCAAGAATGTGGAGTCGTTGTAGCTCGAGCTGAGGTCATCGTCTAGGATCTAATGTGAATTTGCGGGTGAATGACTGAATAGTTAATTTTATGATTTAATATTACACAAATATATTTAAAAATGAAAGAAATTAATAAGATAATAGAATAATGGCCGTTTAGTAATTTTAGGCGGGGACCAAATCTGTAATAAGTTCAACTCAATGGTGACTAAACCTAAAATTTTCAAACTACATAAGTTAAATTCGTAATTTTAGGACAAAATTGTAATTAAATTTTTTTCTTAACAAACGCCTTCATTACTTCAATTAAAAATTACGATTAATGTTTTTCCCTTAATAACACCGTGCTAAACGATGTCGGAATAAGTTTGATGATCCGTTGTTAAATTCTTAATTTTACGTTTCACTTTTGTTGTTTGTGTGAAAATGTTGTTACTTAGCTTTCCAAACTCCTATTTTTGCTACTTTTGCCGTTTTCCATTTTTCTTATATGGGAGATGATTTGTACATAACAAAGATTTGCCATACACAACAAAATGCATGTGTAAGGACAAAAATGTCATGATTGTTGTATTTGACTAATCTTTGTTATAAGCAAATCATCACCCTTCTCATATGATGGTTTTGATAAGGATGATCAACATTGAACATTTGGATTAAGGTGTATTTAAGAACTCAAAATATGGTACTTAAATGTCAAATCAACATTGAACATCTGGATTGAGGTGGAAGCTTAGCCAGCCATGAGGTAGGTACAAGATTATCCTACAACATAGCAATAAGGACCAATAACACTTTGATTATCCTAGATGCAGAGAATTACCCATAAACCATTGATCAAAAACTATTAAAATGTGAAATTAATCATTATAAAATAATGAACCTCTATGAAACTAAAAACTATAATAAGAAATGCTAAAGTTTGTTAACAAATATCTAAATTAGCTTTTTCCTCTGAAAGAAAGTCTTCAAATGCCATAGTTGCAGAGCAGCCACTAATAAGCAAATTACAAGTGAGAAAAAACTAAAAGTAGCCATCTTCGAGTTAGTTGATCTTATTAGAAGTTGCATCATTTCCTCCCTACAAAAATACAATTAACAACTTCATATGTCACATGCAATGAGCAGGTTTTGTAAAACCGATAATTAGCGGGCGATCTTAGAGTAAAGATATAAATTCGATCGGATACTAACTATAATGGTATAGAAGATATGAGAAGAAGAAAATGAATGATTATATTATAGAACAATGATCGAGATTATATACTGAGATACAACAATAGGAAAGAAACAAAGATAGCCTAAATGTATGCACAATCACAACAATCTACTAAATATACAAAATACATATTAAATGTGATTGGAATGTATATACGACTTTCTATTTTCTTGGAGATATGGATTGATTCGTAATACTAACCTCTCACGAAGGTTGAACATCTCTTCATGAACCATGGTGACCGAATCATACAATTTCTTCAACTCGAGTTCCATCATCTGTCAGAAACGAATTCATGCTAATACAAAAATATTGTAATGTGCTTATGTAATGTGACTATGTATTGTTTGTATGAAAGTGATATCAATAAGTTACAATCTTCAAGATCGAATGTGCTTTTTTACAAGTTGCATAATTAAGTTTCTTAGAGATAATAATGAAAACTATGAAACATAACAACAATTAAATGATTATTTTAATATTAGATGAAAACGAAAACTTACTTCAATATGACCCTTTTTAGCCACTTTAGACCAATCTTTAGCAGCTAGGCCTGATTTCCACTCGAAATCAATTGCAAGCGTTTTGTCAGGAGATTGTTTAGCTGCCCAGAAGCATGCCATGTAATCACCAGCCTCGCCCGCAGTGAATGCAAAACTACCGGAACTTTTACGGTCTGCATAGTGATAATTGTTCCCAAGTGGTGAAGTTACCTATATGGATCAAACAACCCATAGATGATCAAACATGTACAATAAAACATGCAATTACAGCTATATATTTGAGAATCCCTTTCAGATAATTTCTAAATAGAAATTGATCGAAGGGGAAATTGAAAAATTAACTTGTTCCAATGATGCGAGCGGGTGACGTGACTAACCCTGACAGTAATGCGATCTTCTTCAGCCAAAGGAAAACCCTCGACGGGGTTGACAATGACATACTTGCCAACGGTCATGGCATTGATTTGAATGTCCTCGGTTATGCATTTTGTGGCTCCTGTTTTCAAATCATACCTCATCCCCTTCACCATTAATGGTGTTGATACTAATCCTGAGATCATCGCCACGATTGTTGATGCTATGTTTATCGATCTCCACATTGTTGATTTTGGATGAATATTGAGATAAGAATCATATATTTTGCAATAGCGTAGATGGGTAAAGCTCTCTGCAAATGTGAATCGCTTGTTTCTTTATTCCTCCTCTTGCCCAAAATTAACGACCGATCATCAAATTTATTCCAATGACGGCGTCGTTTAGGACGGTGTTATTAGGGGAAAAACATGTATTGTAATTTGTAATTAAATTACATTTTTGTGCTAAAATTACGAGTTTAGTGTAGGTAGTCTGGAAACTATAGGTTTAGTTCCCATCGATTTGAACTTATTACAGATTTGGTCCCTACAATACCTAAAATTACTAAACGACCATTATTCTATAAATTTCTTTCATTTTTATTTCATTTTAAATATATTTGTGTAACATAAAAAAATTGTACAAAATAACTATTCAACCAATCACCGACATCGAACACAATTTGATATTGAAAGAATAATAGAGATAGGGGGCGGACATGAAACCGTCAAAACTGACCAAACCGTCCAAACTAAGGCTAAGTGGCCGGTTTGGTCAATTTGAGACGTGTAATGTTAATCCGGTGGTTTTTAATATGTAAAACCGACCTTAATGGTTTGGTACACGGTTTGTGCTTGAAAATAGTCTGCATAAACCGACTATTTATGTTCTTATGAATTTGTTTGTAATCTTGAATATTTTGATATGTAATTATTAGAATATTGATAATTTACTAGTTTATCTCTATTCACAATAGTACATTATCATTTGATTTTTAAAGTTACAAATATAAGTCAAAAACCGAAGAACTAACTCGACCCAAACCGTTTTTTTATGGTGTGGTCGGTTTCGTTTGTCTAGTTTAGTGGTATGGTTTAATATTCTTGAAACCGAGGTTGCCAGTTTGCTTCATAATTTTTCATAGAAACCGACCAATCCGAATCACAAACACCCATAGTAGAGATAATAGAGGTAGCATAAAAGGAAATGGTAAGGAGGTTCTTTGTACTCATCTATCATTCACAAATCACAATGGAATGACGTATGCTTTATATTTAGCATATATACACATTTCATGTGTAAATATGTCTTCATGTTTTTTTTATTGGAAGGGTAGTTTGATATATAGGTATATAATGTATGTAAAAGTTACTTAATTATGTATTTTGTTTTTGTTTTTTTTAATACTAATCTCATAGTGAGGTCATTCATCCATATATTGAAATACGTACGTGTATCATTTCATTAATGTATCAATCTGAAAAAGAAAACATGTTAGAATATCACCACATGATAAACGAAGAAATTTCGGAGCAGTAAGCGTAAGAATAAACGTTGAACAAGTATTTTGTGTTTCTAAAGTAACGATGACATATAGTGCCGAACACGATACCAGAAGATCCATGATCTCTTTTAAAAGTAAGAAAAATAATGTTTGTGTGCATCATATTACACTAGCATCGTATCCGTGCAATGCTGCGACGGCAAATAGTTTCTGTTTTGGGACATGTCACTTTCAAGAATGTAATAATATGTTATTCGTGTGATTCAATGTCACGAAAAAAGTTTTCTACAGCAACATGTTTGTTTTTTTCAAATTTTCTTTTATTTGCATCAACTATTTTATTAATTTTAAAAATAAATTATAAAAGACATTAAAATAAGAAAAAAGATTTATATTTATGAAATAAGAGAGAAAAGTTAATAAGATATTGGAAATTATGTTGATGTGGATGGATAATTGTGTTTGTGTGAGAGAGTATATTAGTGTAGGAGAATATACTTTAAATAAATAAAAAGTTAAAGTAAATTGTGAGTGACAATGAAAATTGTTAAGAATTGAGTAGATAAGATTAATTTAGATAGAATGAAAGGTCAAGGTGTTGTCTTGGTTGAATTTTAAGAACTCTTAAAATCAAATAGGAAAGAAAATGTTATATAGATAATATAAATTTAAAAGACAAGACCGCGCCTCGTGCGATTTGTAGCTATGATGAAAATCTTATTCTACCATTTTATACAAATTAATCTCTCAGATTTGTTAAACATATCGCAAGAACTCAAGTATCCAACATTAACAACCTGATACTTTTTAATTATTTAAACCTTTTTATGTTTTTTTAATTTTCTGCACTTCTTTACTTAATTATATCTCATTAATTATCTAAATGTTTTTTAAATTAATTAAATGTCATTTAAAAAAGCAAGTGAAAGATGAAAGAAAGATAAGTGAGTGAAAAGTCAGTAGGAATGGCAATGGTGCGGGTCAGGCAATCCCCGTCCCCGAACTCGATAAGAAAATTTTGCCCCGTCCTTGCCCCGTTCCCCGTCGGGGAGCTTATCGGGGCACCCCATTAGGGCTACGGCTTACCCCGATCCCCTCCCCGTTTCCCATTTTTGCCCCGAAATTTGTATATCCATTCACAAAAATACAAAATGCAAACACGAAAATACAGTTGAAAAACGAAGATTTCGGCTGTAAAACCGTCCGTAGAATACAATACAAATTATTTATGTATATATACATATTAAATAATAAAAATATACATATGATATATAAAAGTATAAAAAGAATATATAATCGGGGCGGGCGGGGCAGGGGAAGACATCCCGAGTGACTACCCTGAAACCCGAAAAAACCCCGTTAATGCCCCGTTCCCCAATAATGTCTGCCCTGCCCCACCCTGTTTAATTCGGGTTTCCCCATCGGATTCGATTTTTTTTGCCATCCCTAAAAATGACATGACATTAATATGAGAAGAAATATGAAAAAAAGATACTTCTAATAATGTTAGCAATGAAACTCCATAATTGGAGTAAATAGGAAATAATCGATAAAATCTCATGATAAGAACAATTTGTATGCATCTTCTAGTAATTACTAGCATCGTACTTGCGTAATGCTGCGCGGTAAATAGTTTTTGTTTTAAAACACGTCGTTTTTAAAAAGATAATGATATATTATTCGCGCGATTTAATATCACGAAAAAGTTTTCTACAGCAATATGTCCGTTTTTTCCAAATTTTCTTTTATTTGCATCTAAATATTGTATTAATTTTAAAAATAAATTCTAAAAGACATTAAAATAAGAAAAAAGATTTATATTGATGAAATAAAGAGAGGGAAGTTAATAAGATTTTTAAAATTATGTTGATGTTGGTGGATAATTGTGTTTGTGTGAAAGAATGTGTTAATGTGAGAATATATTTTAAATGAATAAAAAGTTAAAGTAAATTAGTAAAAAGAATGAAATGGTTAAAAATTGAATAGATGAGATTAATTTAAATAAAATAAAATGTCAAGAATTTGTGTTTATTGAATTTTAAGAACTCTTAAAATTAAAGAGGGAGAATGTTAAATGGTTTATATATTCATTTGACCCTTTGATGTGATGTATGTAATTGTATGATCAACATTGAAAACTGTAATTAATTTATTTGATTTGTCTAGTATGTAAGAGAAGGGGTTCAAAAAATAACACTCTAATTATAAACATGGTTATGAAATGGTGATGTGATTGAAGATGGGAATATTTGAGAGCCGATAGACTTGTCTAAATGGAATGATGTCATGATGTTAGAATTAATGTTGATTAGGCAGATAAGATGATGATCATCCACATCATTACATATATCGGATTAATTAAGCACTAATAAACTAAGGAAATACGCACACTTTACAAGTTCTCAATCTTGTATCTTATCTATCTCTAAGTTTGTATCACTATCCTCTAATATAAATAAAATACTATTCTCATGTATCAAATTTATTTAAAGATGTTATTCTTTCATTTAATAAAATAAATTTAATTGAATCAAAGTTATAAAGAAATTACTTATATGATCTTCTTAAATATTAAAATGGGCAAATTGCATTAAAACACGATGAACTTTGTCTTAGTTACCATTATATACAATCAACTTTATTTTCTTAAAAATAATACAACAAACTTTCATAATATTCGCATTGTATGCAACTTGTTGTATACTATAAAAGTTATGAAAAAGTTCATTGTATACAATAGTATCTAAATAACAGACATATAAAAAAGTTATTTGCATACAATGAGTGAATTATGAAAGTTAATTGTATTATTTTTAAAAATTTAAAATTGGTTGTATACAATGGTAACTAAGACAAAGTTCATTAGATTTTCATACAATTTTCCCTATTAAAATATATTCATTTAATTATTCTAACTTCTAAGTCAAAATTGAATTGAAGTTATTAGAGAAATTTTGTATATGGACTTCTTAAATATTAAAATATCATATTTGTCTAGCTTAATTTATAAATATCATATTTATCAATTATAACATTAATTTCACAAAATCATATATAACCAAATTTTTTAATTTTATCTTTTGATAATCATTTTAATTTTTTTAATTATAACCGACCTTATTACGTTAAATCGTTAATTGTAACAATAATGATAAATAGCATTTACAAGAAATATAATCATGTCTCTTTGTATCAAGATATCATGTTTCTTCTGTCGCGTCTACACTCAACCTTGCGGCAACGCTTCCACTGCTGGTCTAGTTATTGACGTCATTTGTTGTTATTTTTTTAAATTCTCATTTCTTTCGTGTTTTATAATTAGATTAATATTTTTTTTTATTAATGTTTAATATTTATCATTTTCTTAAAGTAACCGTGTATCATATGAACATCTAATTTAGTTTTTATTTATATCTATACTATATTATAAAGCATTTTTGTAATCTCTTAATTTTAAGTAATTTAAAATTACTAATTTACTCTTAATATTAAATTAAATAAAAACTGTTAAATAAAATAACTATTTGGTGGAGTTAATGATAATCTTAAATACCATTTTCATAAGTAAACCTTTCCCAATAAAGAATATTTAAAAAATCAAATCAATGCAAATTAACTTAATAATTACAAAAATTAATAATTAAACCTTTCATATTA
>JAUEJL010123098.1:0-11735 GCA_032274825.1 Drosophyllum lusitanicum | reverse complement strand
TTTAATTTAAGTATTAGAAAATACGTATAGCTAGAACTCATAAACTTATAACATGTAACCTAAATTTATAGACATTTTTGGATTTTTTAAATGACTCGTGTAATAAAAACCTAAAGATCAATTTATATTATATTTAATATTCTTTTTGTTTCTCATTTTATTGTGTTTAAAATTTTATTTTAAAAATTAATAAAAGAGTTGTAAAGAAAAGAGAAATAAAAGAAATGGAAAGGGAGAAAGAAAATAGATATATTGCGAACGAAAATGGTTCGATGTCATCATAATGCGTTAATATAATAGCCTTACGTTATAAAAAATAGACATGTTATCGAGTAGGAATTATTTCTAAATGTCAGATTGCACGGGTACTATGCTAGTGTTTATTAAATGATACTTTACAGAAAAAAAAGTCAAATGCCTTGCTTAAATTAAAAAGGTTAAAGTTGCAAAATAGTTATAACGTTTCCCCATTGTTTCATTATGGTACGTGAAGTTTTTTTTTACATAACCGCCTATTAAACTTACAAAAAGCGTGTTATTATAGCCATTTTGTTGATTTTAACTTGCTATAGCTGGTAATCTTCCTCCCTCCATCTTTTTTAGTCTTTACCTTTAAAACTACGAAATGAAGACTTTGAACTCGAAATTCTCCATAAATACTTGATGATAAGTAATGATTCCTGAGTTTATGGAAGGGTAATTGAGTTGCCTATAAACTAATGTAAAAAGAATGACTAAAACGAGTTTAAAATGAGTTGAATCATCCAAAAAGAGCAAGAGAGTGTTGAATAGTTCGGTATAAGATATACTCGACTTTAGTTAACAATTTCTTGGCCTACATCTAATGAAAATTCTTGGACTTATTGTCTTTTAAAAGATAAAAAAATTATTTACGAAAATCTATATATAAAAATTAAGAATTAGACAAAACGACCGGAAATTGAGTAAAAAAGTCAATTGAATTGTTGCCATGTTATTAACCTACTAAACAAGTTGCAGATTACGAAATAAGCATACTTGTATGTTTTGTTAAACATTTATGACTAGATATATAAAAAACTTCAGGTATTATAATAAACAAGTTATGTAACTTCCCAGAACTTACTATGCATATAAAGTATTAATTATTCTTTAAAAATGTTAGTAAAGTATAAAATAAAGTATTGTAATTATACAAAGACAAAATTAAAAAAATGAAGAAAAGTTAGATGGTGGAGAATCAACAAAAGGTTTATGCATCAACTATATAATATGCTGCTTCTGTCACCTCTAAACAAGATGTCACCTGTCCATGAAGATCCCACTTTACCCTTACATTACATCAAAAGCCACTCCATATATAGACACAAATTTTTTTATTTTGTTTATAGTTTGCCGTTCTATTCACTAAATAATTACCGATACAATTTAGTATTTCTCTTTCTTTTTATTGTCTTCTTGACAATTATCTTAATATAATAAATTAGACTATAAAAGATAAGTACGAAGATTTAGTATAAACACTTATTTTAGGTACATTGATCAAAAAGTTGTGAGATTTAATTACAATAAAACTTATATGTGAGTAGTTAAGGTTTTATAAACCAAAATCTTTGTATCTTGACATGTTATAAACATCAAAATCTTCTATCTTCTATATATAATAAATTAATATCTCAATGGACATGTGTCACTTTACTATACCTCTAATTTTTTCATTTTCCCGCTCCCCCTAGGTTTTTTATTGCCATTTCATTCTTCGTTACTCTTGACCCGACTTCTTCTCTTCTCATGAAGCAATAGAGGTACAGATGATGTAAAAGGGACCAATCTTCAATCACATATGATTTAAAAGATTTGATGATGGAAAATAGAGATGCAGGATTAGGTCTCGATAAACCATGATGGTATGATGCAACTCTTTGTCATTGTGATCAGTCATTTTTTTCATTTACCCCATGCTTCTTGGGAAGTCAATGAGGGGCAGAAAGTCTCTTAGATTTTAACTCCAATCTTGAAGATTCTATGTTCTTGAGTAATACTTTAATTGTGTTATTTGCTGATATTTAAAATAATGATTAACTTTAAAATTACTCAAACTTTTTGTATGATTTGTGAAAATGCATATGCAAGACGTGAAGTTGAAAACAACTTAGTAAGTGGTTAAACGCAAGTGAATTGGTAAAACAAAGTTTGACCGGAATCTTGGTCATATCATCTCACTTGAAACACGTACGATTAGTAGGTTCAAGATGTAGCAACAGGTAGCTAGGATCAAATGATGTATGTTTTGCTATGACAATAATTAAGAGTCAAAGGAAGTTGTTATCCAAGGTTGATTTGTATATAAGACAACCAGTATTCACTCATGACCGGATATATTGCCTTATCGAGAGTTAAAAGAATGGTTAAAATTATCAATTTTAGATAAGGGTGATAGCTTTAGCAATAAAACATCCAACGTTATATACAACGAGGTCTTAATTTGAAAATTTGTGATTTATGACTCTCTTTGTTATTATGAACGATATTGCTTTGTTACTTAGTAAGTTAGTAGACCTACTTATTCATCATTCCTTTAAGATCCTATTGGAAATATTGTTTTATAATCCTTAATGTTCATTCATTCTTGTTTAATTTTTTAATCAGCCCATGTAATATACGAGTGTCTGAGCTAGTTATAATAAATAAATAAATAAATTGGAGAACATAAAGAATGGGTCTTTTGGAGAGAAAAATATGCAATCCTTAATGCATATTTTCAACATCACACATTCTTGAAAAATCCGTGTTTTATTTAGGTGTGTAGTATTTTATTTTGAAAATATATTATATGTTTTTAATAATTATAATTAAATAGTTAATTCTAATTAAACATGATATAAAATAATAGTGTTTAGATTTAATTATATTATTTGATACCGCAAATGTTTATAAAATTAGATTAGTGTATGACTTAATTGATAAAAACGCCGTAATATGAATTTCATTAGATTTGTTCCAAGAGGTATTTAATTAATATTTTAGACTTTAAAATGGATTCATAGAATCACGTTTTTCTTTAATTTTGTGATTTGTCCATTTCAAACGTTAATAATTAATTTTGTTATTATAAACATTATAAATAAATTATGTAGAATTTAAAATCACAATTACCTACAAATTATTTTCTAAATGCAATTTCAAACTCTATCTTAAACAATTTTAAACAAATTAATTTGTAATTAAATAAAAAAAGAACAAGGATAAGAGATTGTTTGCGTCTAACAGATGATTATAAAAATGTAAATTCGTGATAAATTAAGGATTATACTTTAATTACAATCAAAGGAGTTTTTAATTTTTTTAGATATAATTTTTCCAAAAAATAAACAAGGAACATGAGCACCAACATATTTGTGCAACTTTATATGTTGTCACTAGCATATGCTAAGGAAGATACTAAATATGCTTTCTTCCTACTTTTCTGCACATTCAAAAACCCAAACTACTATTTATACATGCAACCACTTCACCATTTTCATTGGTCATATCACCCCTAATTTGCATAATTCATTTTCCTAATTAATTAGGTGAAGATGTAGATCCAATGTTAGAACACTTGTTGTAACACTAGTTGTACTTACCCTTGGCGGCAACGAGAAGCCGTAAGGGGTGGTGGAACATGTGGCGGCATGGTGGTGTTCATCATCGTGAGAAGTTCATGAGACGGGAAAAGCCTTGATTTGCATCAAGGGCGGTTTAGTAACAGGGCAACCTCAATCCTTTGGCATAAATGTTGGATTTTCCTTATAAGTTCATTATTATAGAACCTGGGTTAATAATATGATTGTATCACATTATCTTATTGATGTATGATGATAAAGTAGTTAAGTTTGTTGGAGTTTGGTGATTTCAACTTTCAATAACATGACAACCTCAGTCTTTTGTCATAATAGTATGAGAAATAAAATACAAGGTTGTATGATCAACTTATTTTGTGTAATTGTTAAAGCCAATCTATTTGTCCTTTAAATAGCATGTGTAATGAGTTGCATTACTTTTGATAGAAATCTTTCTTGACTTATAATATTGGTTGTATAATGTCATAATACTATAGTACAGTTGTTGATAATTTTAGATGTTTAGATGCATATGCACATTATATCGAAATTGCTTAAAGTATATCTAGTCGTGAAAAATTGTTTTTAATTTCTTAGAAAAGTTTTCTGGAAATGATAAGAGTTTTCTAGTTCTCGTCAATGAATTAAAATCAATGAATCGAAATACTCAGAAAGGTCGTCACTGTTCACAAAGCGAATGAATGTTCTAGAATTAGTCGACTTACAAAGCGGGTCGGGAACTCAGGTTAATAATATTTTTTAGAAAAACAGCTATCATGGACGCATGAAAGACAAAAAAATGATGGAGGGGCAACTGTGAACAATTATAAAAGTTCAAGGGTTAGAAAAGTAGGTTTTCTTATTTTTCTGTATTCTTCAAGTTCAACCAAAGTACCAAACTATGAAAATCTTTAATCATTAATACAGTAACACAATAGGAGACTAATCAAATAGTCAAATTTTCTTGAATTCCAAGAAATGACCCAATAATTTGACCGCCTACATCCGGGAACTCTTCATTTCCCTTGAGAGATCGTACCCTGCCCATTCGATCAACGTGTACAGGGTACTTCATGAGATGACCCTTCATCTCTGATATCTCATTTGAAGCAAACTGTACCCAGTTAGCTTCGGCCATTAATCTAACTTGTCTTACACACTCAATAGACTCGGGATGTGTGAACGTCTCATCAATTGTCCCAAGATGCTCAGCCCACAAAGACATTCGATATCCGTATATCTAGGAAAAAGCCATTAGAAGTTAATGGGTCAAATGGGTTTACGTCAAGACATTGGAATATTTAGTTCAAGCTAAAAATATAAAAGAAATTCGTGAACTTGAAATGTAAAAGGCTGGAAGTACTAAAAGATTACCTGTCCTCGTGGATCCATGTGTTTCCTTGCCCACGTATTATGAGGTTGATAAGCTCCCATTGCAATCTCTGTGTCTCGAGTTCCCCCCATTGAACGTTGATTAATGTTTGCAGATCCTATAATCACATACTCATCATCTACTATCATTCCTTTTGAATGTACATATATCATGAATCGTCGGTTTTTACGTGTGAGTGCCTGAAATAAATAAAAAGGTTTATAGTTGCATTCTGCATAAATTTATACATGCACTACCTTCATCTCATTAAACTGTAACTTTTGACAAAATATGTAGTTTTGGGAAAATCTTTTACTGTTCATATATTGTTCAGTGCTGACAAAATAAGGATGTAGATACAGATCACCATCATCAATATTCAATGATAAATGGCAAATTTTTTAATGTAAAAGAAAACTTTTCAAAACTAGTTTAATCTTCAATTTCGAAACATAAAACAATATTTAAGGTTTTAAGAAACGATCGGGTACCCCACTAAACTTGCAAGAAATGCAACAAATAGATGGATGTCGTAGTTAATTTACAAGAAATGTTCTCAAACTTATAAAAACGGAAAAGTCAAAAGGTTTGACATGTAAGTTGTTAATATGTTAAAATGTGTTTATTAAATCAAGACGGGAGTTATACTTGTTTATCAAAGCAAAACAGCTGACAGGTCACAGAAGCCAGCTACAAGATAAACTAATTTTTATATTTGAAACATTTTTATTAATAAAATTTAAAACTGATCAATTACCACTAGATCTTTAGACAAGCACTTCAAGGGTGGTTTATGGGTTTGACCTTGACAATTCTTTATGGAAGAAAATCAAGTAAAACATTCGAAAAAGACAATGGGCCTTAACCTCAGGGGAATAATCGAAAGCAAATTCATCCTTGTGGCTCGTGTCTTCACGGTTCCCAAGACAAAAAAAGTTCAAATAATCTTGCGCCGACTGTGCATCCTCCAGTCCAACATCCACTAAAGCCTTGTAGATAGTCTCATACATCATTTGCATTGTTTTGTTCTGTAATTTTAAAAGAAAAGGTGATATTTAGTCCAGAACATTGTAACTACTCCCCCTGTTTCATAAAACAGAACATACATATTGATTTTTGAGGTCAAGTAAGCCAGTTTTCAGCATCCAAAATTGATTAATTATTTTTCATTTCTCGAGAAATATTTCAACTTATAAGATAACTTGGTGGAGTCTATATCTGCACCATAAACATTTAAAAATATGCAAAAGGTCAAGCCGTCAAGGCACGCAAAGTTACATGTTTAATATGTGAATACCTGCCAAAATAGAATTCGTTGTGTAGCAGAACCTGTGGGGACACCCTCTGGCCACATAGGGATAACGATATATGCAGCAAATCTTTCGTGTTCTCTGATCTTAGAAGCAATTTTAAGGGCAATCTCCATCGGAATCAAATTGTTGGCACCTGAGAATGATAGCAGAACATGTTAAAAATAGTAAATATTATGTCGAAATTGTTATGTTAAAAGAAGCTTTCCTTACCTAAATCTTTATAAGAACTCCAATTGTATGATGACCCAATAAAGTACTGGTTCTCGATATAAATGAAATGTTGTGCAGAGCGAATAGCAGTTACATACGCAGCATGTATGCTCATATCAATAAGCACATTCTTCCCACAAACCAAATTCTGTTTATACAAATTTATCAAGACCCAATTAGAGATTTTCATGATTAGTTATTCTATTGTAGTCACGTTATCAGTTAAATTTGTGCCAACTGAAACTAAACTGTTCTTTACATTTCCATATTATTCTTATGAAATTAGAAAAACAAAAAAATAACGATTATTGAAACTGCAAGTGGAAACAATGCAAGAAAAGAACTTTTGGAATGAGGGAAAAAGTATTCGTTTTGTTTGACCTTTTTTTAAAAATCAAAAATACATTCCAAATGACCACATACATGTACAAATATGTTGTTCTGTTTAAATTACGTTATGATTATCGTTCATTGTTCATTAACTTAACACCATTCACGAGTCACTGTCATCACCTTGGCTGTAGCTTCTTTGGGATCCTTTGGGAAGCCTTTAACCGAGTTCGAATCAATTGAACGAAAAATCTGCAGGAAACAAAATAGATCCTATCGCACTAAGTTTTAAGGGGAAAATTTCATTGTTGAGATAAAAAAAGGGTTGATGTGATCACTGTTTCTTGTATTGGTGAGCCAAACACGTGATCTTTGGGTCACAAAGGAGTAACGTTTACTACTTGCTGCTATAAATTAATTTACCTGTACATGCCACCCTTCAGGGTCCTGGTCACTAAGGCAAGGTTCATCATTCTCAGTCAAAAATTCTGGCATTTTGCTTATTTTTAGTAAAGCATTGTTATACGAAGCCTTAAGTTTTCTCAAGCCATTAACTTTTGAAGCCTTTAGCCACCGCTCCTCAAAGTTTTTCAAAACATCGTATGCAGCTGGTCCATCAATCTTACTATGCAAGTCGTGCCATGGTTCTCTCGGACAACCTGCAAGACTACCCTGTTAAACAAATAAATCATTAATAATGTTAAAATGAACTTAAAATGAACGAATTTAAAAGTTCAAGATTTAGCTAGAAAGAAAGAATAATATAAGAAACTTCACTGTGAAACAAGGATTATGAAAGTCATCTGCATGTATTGTTTCTAAAGTTTTAAAAACGGGATGCGTTGGATTATCATATCGACCATTGCATAGGTCAAGTCCCCCAAGAAAAGATATGATTTTTCTTCTACCATTTCCAGCATCAGCATCTACAATCACAGTTTTCTGGTGGTGGGTATAGATAGTTCCAACTTCCTAAAGCAAGAAATAAGAACTAACTGTAAAAATATAGAAACTTATCTAGACATGAATTTATAATTATTATTATTCCTTCAGTTAAAAAAGGTCTACCTTACAATTAATTTCATATTTATTTAAAAAAAATATTACCATGATTAATGCATATTAACAAAATGACTTCATCCAGTCTTTAGAGAAATAAAAAAAAAACATAACTGAAATTTTAAGTTTATCTACAAATTCGATCATGTTTACTACTTTATAGATGTCTTACTGAATGAAGGGATAGCCTCTCTTACAAGTCATGCATTTTTGATAATGTCTATACTAAAATTGTCTAGATTACTTATAGTATATTGTATACCTGCTTCTTCGCCCAACTAAGTTTCTTCCCAGCCATTCGAGGACAAAGCAGCACTTGCACTGAAGAATTCTTAAAAAACCGCCGAGTTTCTTCATCATGGGTGTCCATGAATCCATCCTAAGAATATTAAGCTTTAGGCTAATGCATAAAAGGCTAAAATAATTCATATTAAATGACACTTATGTCGATAGCCTCATTAATTTTTTTAAAAATTTACCATCTTGTAGCCCATGATGTTCCTTGAAGTAGGATCATCCCAAACAAGAAGCAAAACTTTAACACCTTTCTCTGATTTTGTTTTAAGAAGATCTCCAAGTGTGTATTTTGGTGCATTTTCTGTCTCACGAATGAGTTTCACTTTGTGCCAAACCGACCATCCCGTGATATAAACAAGATGTCGAGCGTTTTCAATTGCATTAAATATGTCAATCCAACATGTACCATGAACATAGTGCATGCCACCATCAAGCTCAGTATTTGGAAGGCTATTGCAAGGTACATGTGCATCTTGATACAGAGTAATCTGCCCACCTTTCCTTAGTGGAAAATAAGTGCCTGGAATCCCAAAATATTGAGGACCAGCCCCAACTCCATTGTGATATAAACTAATTCGTTCAATTGCAGCGTATTGCATTGCAAGTCCTAAACAAGCTCCATTCTTGAAAGGTCTCCCACTTGTATTCATTAACGGAAAGAATCCTTCGATTTTGGAACCACCGTATATGAGTTCAACTGGGATTGCCACAACTCCTATGAGTTGAGATCCCACTCTATCACTGTCTTTCACTAAGAAATGAATTTCAGAAGCATGATGTGCAACATGAACGTTAAATTGTTGATTCCAAACGGGGTTTTCAGTGTCTTTAATCACGTATGTTTTTCCAATCACTGCACTTGTTATGGCAATTGAGACATAGGGATCACTAGTGTTCTTATCTCTGTAAAAAACTTCACCCACTGTTTTCGGGAACATATCCATGTTTGGGAGGTCTTTTGCCTCATATACCCAAATACTTAAATTCCCATGTAATAACAGAACTTTCAAGGACTTTTTATGAGACCCAAATGGCATGGTCAGTATTTGAGTCTCTGGTGATTTGACAAGTGAGTCAGAGTCTTGAAGAGAAAAACATTGAGGGGAATCAAGTGAACCCGTTTGAGAGCGGTACTCTGTGCTTCTTGAAAGAGTAGCAGTAGGCTTTTCTGACCCAGTATTTGCATTGGAACTGTCAGAGAATTCAATGGATGATGTTGATACTGCTGCAGGTGCAGGTGCAGGTGCAGGTGCAGATGCTTCATTCTCAGACATATAGGCAGTGGTCGAGGATATTGAAGGTATGGAGCAGGATCAAAAGGGATTGTGTATGAAGATTTGTTGTAGATTATATGAACATGAACGAATGTAATTACTGTACAATCAAAGAACACATATATATACAGTCATAGAGAACAAAGATAGGCTTGTTCACCAATTGTTTCTGCTATTGTATCTATTCACAATGCTGGCTTTGTTTCAATCTAAAGCGCCATTTACATCTCTCATCAAACTCAATTCTCGAAACCACGTGAAAATTCAAGAAATTATACGCATTTCAATCGGGATTTCTCGGACCCATGTAATAAAACCCTAATAAAGAGATTATATTATATGTAATAAACACAAAAGGCTGGCTTTGAACAACACAAAACGCAATTGGAACACACCTGAAAAGGGAAGATGTCGATCAGCTGAAAGTAATTAGAGATTGGAGAAACGAAATGGGGTTGCGATTCGAACGCATAAAATTTCACATTTTGTTACCGAATTTAATGCTACAAACGACCAATAGAAATTATGAGGAAATCTTGGTTTCGGTGGTCCGCTGGATGGTCGAACATCTAGCTAGCCTCTACAAATTGAACGAATTCATCAAGGATTCCACAAGTTTGAGATTTTTAAGAAGATTCTATTCTGATCAATAAATAAACCGCCTACAACATTTTAAAATCTCAATCCAATATTTTATTCTTGATAATTAATAGATTTCATATGTGAAAATATTGTTGTTCGTTTGGAAAGGGCCGGAACAATACGCTAACGTATTAAAAGTTTCTGAATTTTGAAAAATCGACAAAGTTAACATCTTTTTATAATAAAGTATAAATAAAAATGAATAAGATATTTGAGATTGCTTTATTTTTGAAAAATAGCGATCGACAAAAATATAAATATGAACCTGCTAATCTAACATTGTTTTGCTTAGAAAAAAAATATATTTGTGCTTTCAAAACATAACGCCCAACACCTTTTGATGTTTATAACTCGTAAAAGATGATAATTATTTCAAACACTACATAGATTATGAATATTTGAGATTATATTTCAAAAACATATTTTATGTTTGTAACCTATTGTCTTTTTTTTTCCCTTTAAGAATAACATATGTAATCATATATTTTTTCTTCCAAATGTTACTATTTTCTAGTTATTGCATTAATTATTTGTGTTTTGCTCAACTATTTAATAGCATTCCACAAAATCCAATCTCAAAAACCCTTTTAACGTTTGTAATGGTAATGTCAAGATTAACAATAAAGGTAGTGAACATATATCCTTTATGGAGATAGGAAGATAGTCTTTAAAAAGATTTATTTATTTTACGATCAATTTAGAAGAGATTAAGCCTTACAGTTTTGGGCTTTGGAGTTTAAGTAAAACTAATATTTAATTAATTGAATTTGGGTCTCTTCATACAAGTTATTAGTTACAAACCCAATATGAACCCGTGGTCTTAATAAGGATTAAACCCAACTCCAAAAAATCAATATATTGATTTGGTATATATGTGGATTAAGAGGTGATCGTATCTGACTAGCTCCAAGTGTGAAGTTGTGTGTACAAACATGTTCGGAAAACAGTTTTTTTTTCATGCATATACTGGAGAAACACTTTCATCCTATGGCCTTACGACACACATAGTTTATGCCGTCTAGCTCCTAGAGACGAACCTCTTCAACAATGGAATCCATTTATGTACGTGGTATTCAGTCTCCAACTAATAAATCTCACATCCATTTCATGGCATGCACAACAATCAACTATATGCTTTAGTTACTTGTTGACTTTAGTCTTCTTGGTTATTGGCTATTTTTTTGTTAGTCTCGTGCTGCACCAATATAATTTTTTACGCTTTAATAAGATTTTTTTTTATCTTTTTGAAAAGAAGATATAAACCTAACTATTGTCAATTTCCATACTTAGGTTGGGTGCATCTATCCAGCCGGATGCTGCGTGATCCCTTGCCACACCATCGCCTCCTCCCCCTTCACTCTAAGTGAGCCATTTAAGCTAGTTCCCCCTCACGTTCTATTGGAATATTTTTATTTTTATGCATATATTGGGTTTATTACATCAACGATTTGCTCCTGATAATAAGGATTGATTATTGTGTTTCCTTTTAATCTTGCTTCCTCTTTGTATACAAATATCGATTGAATCAATAGAATACTCACTTTGGTACCAATCTCTTTATGGTATCACAGCCATACTTTACTCAACCCAAAATTCTCAACCGGCAAACTCATGGCCGGTGATGATTCTGAGAAAAACAAAACCGATGGTGAGGCCA
>JAUEJL010123087.1:0-11736 GCA_032274825.1 Drosophyllum lusitanicum | reverse complement strand
AAATGCAAATCCCACCAAATACCAATCCCATTTGAAATCCCAATCCCTTCAAAAACAATACTTGAACCAAACACCCCTTAGTATTTGCACCATCAGATTCATTTCCCCCATTCTTCACCTGATTTCTCTTAAAATAATTATGAGAAATTGGTAGCTCATTGTTGTTTGGGTTGATAATCCTGGACTACTTTTGCCTTCTAAAGTCTAAACCTTTTATTTGTACATTATGTATGTCTACAAAAATATGAGAAAGGAATGAACAAATTATCCATGTGTGTGTTTGTTTTAGAAAATATGTAAATCACCTCTATAATTCTTAGGTTTCAACTTTGTTTATCTTAGCAATCAGATCGACTAAAAAAACAATTAAAAGTTAGTTGGTGATGGTTGCTTTCTATTAGACTATGAGTATAACATCTTCCCAACCCAAATCAATACAAATGCCACATCAGTTTTTTTTACTTTTTTCTTCGCAACCCAAATCAATCCAAATGCCACATCAGTTTTTTTACTTTTTTCTTCGCAACCCAAATCAACCCAAAACTCAAGTAGCACCTATCCCAAATCAACTCAATCTCAAGTAGAAAAAATGATATGGCGCTGATGCGATATTTGGATAAGAGAAAGAGTATGGGGTGCCATACACATGGTCTAACAACAGAAGCATCTCAAGTAGAGCATGTATAATATGGAATGATGCCAATGGATAAGGTATAGATGCGCACATGAACATCAATAGAATGAGGAAGTTCTTAAAGAATGAAAGTATCAAGGCACTTACCACTAGGTATTTATCGCTAGGTCAAAATAAATTCCTTGTAAAGGCGCTACCTTTCTTATATATTGAGTAGTTTAGCTCACTCGCGGGTCGAATTATTTCGGAAATGTTGTTACGTATTAACAAAGAAGCTCAGTCTTGGAAAAGAAAAGCAGTTGCAAGTTAAATACTTGTTCCATAGAACTTTTTAACTCGTCCACGAACTTGGAACTCAAAGCATCAATTGATGATTCATTCACAAATAAAAGCAGCCTCAGTTTTGAACAAATTAAAGAGGGCATAGTACTAGTGAGCCTTTATAATGCAATCATTCAATGGCTTCATTTAACCAACAACTAGCCATGGACGGTCTTAAAATCAATATGAAACATAAAATTACAAATCTATGAAGGCAATGTACGACAATCTTAAATTGAATACACAAATCGGTGGCTGGAATGATCAAATCAATGTGAAAAATAAACCCTAATTGGTAAAACCCGAAAAAGAGCAAAAGGAGAGACCTGCCGACAATGGTGAAGGACAAGATGGCTAACAACAGTGAAGGATCAATGTTTGTGATGAGTTGACAAAGGAGAAGTATCGATGGTGGAAGGAACGACTGATTGAGCGAATACAAACTAGGCCTTGTAAAGTCCCGTGTTTTTTTAAAAGAAATTGCTTTTGAATTGTTTCAATTTGGTGTTTGAATGGAATTTTGAAATTCTCAAACGTAGGGATTGGATGAACTTTTGGAGTATGGAAGGCTAGATGGACAATTTTAAAAGACATGCATGTTAATTTACCTTATGAAAAGCAAGTGAAAATCATGGTAGCATCTATTGCAATTCATAATTATATTAGAATGAAAGATAATGATGATGACGGATTTGATAGAGCACAACAAGACTGCAAGAATCTTACATTCCAAACAAAGATTTTGAAGCTCAAGCGTCTTCTAGCAGTAACACGAGATGAATATGCAAGTTCAAGTCATAGAGATGATGATTTATATATGAGCGCAGTAAGAGATATGATTTCAGGAGATTTAATGCGATATAAGTGATAATTATATATGTATTGTATTTTTAAATTAAATATTTTGATGATTTATATAATTGATCTCTTAATGGCGATTAAAAAAACAAGAGTTTTGTCTAATTTTTTGAACTAATGGTGATTAAAAGAAAAACTCTAATGTAAGGATGCCCTTTTTAGTCATTTTATAATAATAAGCTTAGTCAAACACTTTTTAAAAGAAGGTTATTAGCTTATAAGTTATAAGTTAATCCAAATACTTTTTTACTTAATAAGCTTATAAGTTAAAAAGCTTAAGCCAAAAAAATAAGCTAAAACAAACACCCACTTAGAAGCTCCAATTCCAATAATTCTACAAAACAAGTAGGTCTAAACAGTTGCAAGATTTAGGAATGCTCAATTCGAGTTAATTCCGGTCAATTTTGACTAACCAAATCGGATACTAACAAAATAATGATGAAAAACATATTTCAAGTGAATTAGACATGTAACTGAACACATGAATTAAATGCGTCCATCATTTTTTCTAATTAAGTTTGGTAACGATGTTATGGTGGCTTTGTTGTTACCGTTTTCTTTAAATCCAGCAACGACGACTAATAGGAGACCGATCAGACTCCATCATCATTACTAAGGAGGAATTCTAGCCAGGTCATAAAAGTTTGGTGGTGATCTAATGGTGGAAAATACTATTAAAGCCAAAACCCTAATTAAAAAAGTTCAAGTGTTTAGTCACTTTAACACTCCACCACAAAGTAAGTTACCTATTTAGTAATAAAAAAATAAATTACCTACATCAACTGTTTTGAAAAAAATAGATGTTATTCTGTGACATTAACCCTTATTTTTATTCTTAGCTTAATCTAAACATCATTTACACAAATTTAAATTTAAAATATTAGTGTTGTTCGTTCTCAAGTGAAGTTGCGAACCTTAGCCAAGAAGGTACGAACAAAGTGATGAACCCGATGTCATAGGTTCAAATCCTACAGAGAGTGTATTCTAAAAAATTCATGATTTATTCAAGAAAAATTATAACAATTGATAAGATCAAATAAGTTTGACAGTCCAAAGAGTAGGTTAATCGTACTACGACAATTTTACGTAAGATAGCTCCCTTTCATGCCTCATTTCACACGCAACCTCAAAGCAAAGAGGGCCTTAGAATTCATAAAGAGGGTCTTAGAATTCAAACTAGATATCGGATGAAAGTTTAAGTATACATGAATGTTTGTGAATGTATTCTTTAATACATTCGATCAATACACCACCGTCACCATACCGGCACTCAACTACAACCATTTAACAACCCTATATCTACAAAATATCACACATAGATCAATCCTTTAATCGTAACAAATACCTCGTACACTATCAAAACCACCGTCACCATTCCACCACCAAGCAATCCTACATCTACAAAATCACACACATAGAACAACCCCAAATTGAAACACACCTCAGACACCATCAAGAAGCATATAATTGAAACTTTGAATTTCTTTTGTCTATAGATTTCAAAACAGGTATTGTTGATAAGTTTTCCACCAAAAAACATGGATATTTGCAACTTGAAATCTAAAAATAATACAAAGTTAAATCTATAATTATAAATGTTTTGAAGTAATAAAGAAAATTATGTTCTCAATAATGATACAATAGAAGAAAACATGATATTCCAATAAGAAGTTATATTACAATCAACTAGCATTTTTCAGATCAACTTGATCACGTAAATCTTGAAACTTCTTTCTCAATTCAGAGACTCTTATTTGTAACACGGGTTTCCACCTTAACTCCACAAAGACATATGCATGCGTAGCCATGAGTACCATTAGCACAAAACAAAAGTTAATATGAGCATTCATTGTCATGGCAAGTTGAGAAACATATGGGAAGTGGTCATATGCATCAATGAAAAGAATTGAGAATAGAGTGATGAAGAATGTAAACAAAATAGCTATCAAGATAATGAAGATAACAATGATAAGAACACATGAAATGAGTGAACCATGAATAAGAGCAACAAGGAACAAATCCAGATTTGGAACCATTTGATTTGGGTTCTTTTTTTCTTTTCTTTATGGGGTGGTTTAACAAGAATAATATATGAGGACAAGTGTATCTACAAAATTTTGTTATTAAGTTTCTCAGATGAAGAACTTTAAGTATGAAAGTGGAAGGGGGAAGGAATAAAGTAATTCTCACTTATTGAACAATAGAAATCCCACATATTGTTACATACAAAATATAACTTTATCCTTAAGCAACTTATGTGCATATCAAACATATTATTCAAACTCCATATTACTACACATAGTTTATTAAGTTTATTAAGTTTTAATATTCTCATACCCGCTAAGTTTTACTAAAATACCCAACTCACTAAACCCTTCAATTTGAAAGATTTGTAAATAAAAATATTATACGTTCGTACATTTGTATTGTGATTTCATGTAATTTCAAAAGATGTTTCATCCCTCAAGGTCGATGCCTATATGGTTTCTCACTCTATGATATGGATTGAAGCCTAGAAGGGTGATGGTTTCTCATTGTCGATGATGCTTGATGGTTTCGCTATGTCAATGTGCTCGATAGTCTCTCACAATCAATGGTCCTCAATTAGTCGTCCAAAATCAAATGCTAATAGAACTTGGTACATGCGTAAATGTCAGTCGACCCGCCAACCCGTGAAATTAATTCCAACCCGAGCATGACCGTTTATTGTGCTAGTTACATCGGTCAACTCAAGCATGTCTTATATATTATACGTGTCAACTTAACCCCCTTATTTCCTTGTTGGGTTAATTAATATAAATTGAAAATTAAGATTAATTAAAAAACAAAAATAACTTTTTAAAAATAGTCTTTGTAATTGAAATAACTTAGTACAGTTACGTAGTCTTGGTTGGTTTAAATGGTTGAGTCAGTTTATACAATTTCATGCTCACCCCTGATAACCATAATTAGCGAAACTCGTTGAATTTTTTTGAAAGTCAATTACTAGTAAATAAATTTATATCGAAAAGATTATACATTATCTTTTACATAACATTTTAGATAATCATAGTTTGACCAATATTCAAACGGTCATAAAGATAAATATTAAAACCTATATTTTTATTAAACTCTATCCACATATTATCGCTTACGCCAAGGATTACAACCTTTTTGGTTAGGTCACTTTTTAAAAAATAATTATACGAATTTTTAGTTTTTCCATTTTGTCAATATTCTTGGTTCTAGAGAAATACAATGTCAGGAGGACTATTCATATCAATCTGTTGACTTTGGATTTCCTACATTAAAATCTCAGCCTATTTTGACTGTTTGATCTATAATCTCTCTGTTTTCATCTTTCAATTCTGTTTTTTGATCACGATTTGCAGCTGCTCAACTCGATAATTCTCGATTTTCCGACAAAGATGGTGAACTCCATGGTGGCAAGAGCCACAAGCGACATGCTTATAGGTCCTGACTGGGCGATGAATCTTGAGATCTGTGATATCTGCAATCATGATCCTGTGTATGCTTTCTTTTGCCCTGATTTTATTATTTATTATCGATGATATCAATTGTTCTTGTTTCTTAAGTAGGTTTTCAACTTTAGGGTTTTTGTGGTTATGATAATTAGTTCTGTAGATTATAGTTTTGAATAGTATTCAAGGAGTTAGGTTATAGCTTGAAGTGCGAACGAAGATATTTGGTTTGATTGTTCTGATTATATTTGTTTATTATATGAGTTTGAGTAGAATATAAGAAATTGGACGAATAGAGTGGATTAGAAGTTTGCGTAAAACTGGAGGTGTTTGGGGATGTAATTTTAGGCTAATTTGGGTTTGCAAGTATTATAGCATAGACCTGTCATGGAGTTTCAGCTTAAGTGAAATTAATAAAATATATGGGGATCTGGATCTTGTGAAGTCCTTCAGCATGCCCATTCATGTTAGGTTTTAGCTTATGAGAACAAACTTTTAATATTTCGAATTATGCCTCAAATCTGAAATTCTCTGGCTAAGATAGCTGATAAGAGCAGCTTATCAGTGGATTGAATTTGAACACCACGTGTTTGTTAATGATTGTGCTGTTAGGGGATTTGGTTAGTATATTAGAACTAAGTCAGGTTGTGGAGACTATTTATAAACAGAGGTCTGTGTTGTAATCGGAAGGTTTTTTCATGACTAATCAATAAGACTCTTCTTTTCTGCTCATTCGCTTGACTGCAATCCCTTTATAATCGTATGATAGTCTCCACGCCTTTGAATTGAGCAGAAAAGAGGTGTTTTATTTATTAGTCAAGTGAATACCCTTCAATTACTATACAGACCTCTATTTATAATAGTCTCCACACCGACTGAATTCTAATATACTAACCTACTCCACGAACCGACCAATCATTATCTTCTCACTAATTCCTATTGTATCAATAGCAAGAAATGACAGAGATCCCTGATTTCTCGCAATTAATCATTTATGTAAAACACAAATGAGACACGGTAAAAACATAAAAATCATCAACTTTAGGGAAGTTCCAAAATTGGAGATTCACAATGAAAACCAATGTAATGGCATGAGGCTTATTCGTCGACTGGTTATGGTCTTACGGGTCTGTCCATAAGTCCTTCTGGTTCTTTGAGGTTCACATGTTCATCTTGCTCCCACTGTCTGTAGGTTCTAAATCTGTTTTGCATCAAATTCTAGAATCAATGCAATCTGCCTTCTAAGGTTGCCTATAGGCTGGGATGAATGATGAAGTAGGGAATGTATTTTAGAACTACGAACTTAAATGAGCTGGTTTATTTAATGAAATTTGCTTTCTGTTTCTTTGTATGCTCTGTGTTGTCACATATGGGTCAGTTATTAATTTGTTTTCATGTTTTAATCCGATATATGTTTTATATGTTGTGTTTGTTGTTTTTATATGTACATAGATTCATGCATTTGGTGGTAATTTTTTATGCATTTTTTTTCAGACAAGCGAAGGATGTTGTTAAAAGTATAAAAAAGCGTCTAGGAAGCAAGAACCCAAAAGTCCAGCTTCTTACATTAACAGTAAGCCGGAAAAAAGAAGCTACTTCTGTTCTTGTGTCTTCTTGTTAAAAGTCGTTATATTTTTTTTTACCAGACTAGGTTTGGGATCATATATTGGCAAAGTTTCGTGCTAACTGAAGAATCAATTTATATGTCCTTATTTTTTGTTCATTCTATGCAACGTTATTCGTTACAATTAGATTGTGACCCAAGAAACAGAATCTTAAAGTTGCAATTCACTTTGAACCCCATGAACTTAGTAGAAATTTCTTCACTTGTTCGTCATGTTAAGCTATTGGAAACACTTGTGAAGAATTGTGGCGATTTTGTTCATATGCATGTAGCTGAGAGAGACGTGCTTCATGATATGGTGAGAATAGTGAAAAAGAAGGTTAGTATATTTATTCTTTTTTATTATACTTGTTTATGCAACATCTTTTCGTTATAAATATTTATGTCATAGTTTCGCTATACCGCAGCCTGATTTTCATGTAAAAGAGAAGATATTAGTTCTAATAGACACTTGGCAAGAAGCTTTCGGAGGAGCAAGGGCAAGGTATCCACAGTACTATGCAGCATACCATGAGTTATTGGTAATTTATGTGATAAGTTTCTCTGCAAATTAATCTATACAATTTTAGTTCAAGGAAGTGGGCATCTAAAAAATATGTTTTTTTCGTATATTTTAATTGTTTCAGCGTTTAGGGGCAAATTTTCCACAGAGATCTGAGAGATCTGCACCTGTCTTTACACCCCCACAAACACAGCCTCTAACATCAGTTCCACATAATCTTGGTAATCCAGAAATTGCTAATGCAGCTATGCCTTCTGCAGATGCTGATTCTCCAACCTTGAGGTATATAAAAGTAATCATTTTATTTATTTTATTAAACATTTTTATCATGGGTATAATTGCTTACTCTCTGGCTATATGTTTCATTCATTTATTTAGTTTTTTGCCTTTTCAGTTTAACGGAAATGCAAAATGCACGTGGCATCATGGATGTCCTTGCAGAAATGCTGACTGCAGTAGATCCAGAAAAGAAAGAGGTAAAGTTATGAATTTTATACTTAAATCGTTAACTATGTGTTATTAGCTTAGTATTATATTGTTTTATCTTAATCTACATATAAAAATACTGACGTTAAAGTGACTCACACATGTCATGTCGTCTTGTAAAAGGTTTAATGCGTTTTTTTATTGTTATATTTGTAAATAGATGTATTAGTTAAATTTCTTTTTCTTCATATTCCATATTGAAATCAGGGACTTAAGCAAGAGGTTATTGTTGACTTGGTGGAGCAGTGTCGTATGTACAAGAAACGAGTGGTACACCTGGTTAACTCAACTTCGTAAGATCTCGTGTAACTACTAATCACTTCATGAATTGCCATTTTTACCAAATATGTACCCTTGCTGCTTATTGACTTGGATTAGAAACAGCTAGATGGGCTTGTCAAGCAGGTTGGTTAACAGATTAAAACAGGCTCAGGCTGAAACAGGTCGTTTTTAAGTACGGATCATGTTGAGTTGACCTGAAGACATTCTCTCTGTTTTTACTCAAGTCTTTAACAAATAGTTTATGCCCACCTAATGTTACAAGATCAATCTAAAATCTTCGAACACAGCATGTAGGTGGTCCGTGGTTGTAAGCATTAAAAAGAACACCTTGGCCTACTTTCAGCCGCTTGGCCTGTTTGCATTTAAGCTAATTTTTTATTTTATTTTAATCATTGCACCCTTTTGAGATTTAATATAACCCTAATCGGACCATTCATAAGTAAATGTGTCGAAATTATCAGTTGTACTTCGGTTGCATGTTCTCTTTTGTTCTTTTTTCTGCAAGTTTTAATTTCAGTTATTCATGTTATACCGAGCCAAGTTTTGTTTCATTTGTGTCCCAGTGATGAATCCCTATTACGTCAAGGATTAGCTTTGAATGATGATTTGGAGCGAGTCCTAGCCAAACATGAAGCGCTTCTTACAGGAACTCTGTTAGTTACATCTGAGAAGTCTAACTCTGAAAAGTCAAAACCTGAAACTAGTCAAGCATTAGTACCTGTTGATGCTCCTCTTATTGATGCAGGAGACACCAAACAACCCGGGTAATCGAAATACTTGGCAAATGTCTAACTACCATATATATATATATATATATATATATGATATATTTAAACTAGTGGAATCTTTAAATCCAAATTAAAACTTTTGCTTTAGTTTTAGTGATGATAATGCGAAAAAAAAAGTAAACCAAACATGAAAGCTTCTGAAAAAAAAATAATTGTTCATGTAAATTATTAAAATGAACTATGAAGTAACCTGTTTTGACCTGCATACGTGTTGTGCAGATCTGCTAGTCGTGCTGATGCATTGTCAGATTTGATCTCTCTTGCTCCTATTACAACTAATGGACAGTCAACCCCTCTGTTGAAAGTCAATCCCAAGTTTGACCTTTTGAGTGGAGATGACTTTGACTCACCGACTGCTGCAAATTCATTAGCTATTGTTCCCATGGGTGAAGTTCAACCTGCTAACCCTGTATCACAGCAGAATGCATTAACCCTTGTGGGTATGGTTTCACCTCAAACCCAACAACCTCAAAATATGTCATCATCCCAACACACACCGTTTTATCCAAATGGAAATGCAGCCAACATGGTCCCACCCCAACATGAGTCGTGGTCCCCATACAATCCTTCATGGAATGGTCATATGTCCCAGCAGCCACAGCCAACTTCACCAGTTTTCGGTAAGTGAAACATTATTCTTCTTTTATAGATAATAATACTCAGAATCACTTTGTGTTTGCTTTTTTATAGGTGCTGGAACAAGTGGTGGTCTGCCGCCACCGCCCTGGGAAGCTCAGCCTGCCGACAATCAGTTAGTATGTGGTACACAGTTTTCACAACCTTATAGTTTACAAACCCCTGCAAACACCAATAATCAAGTAATGGGCATGAACATGAATAATAATGTGCCGCCAATGAACAACCATGTGCCGCCAATGAACCACCATATGCCGCCAATGAACAACCATATGCCGCCAATGAACAACCAGCCAGTCTACACCAATCAAATGCCTCAACAACAGTTTCAAGGAGGTATACTTCCACAACAGCAAATGGCATATATGTATCCTCAACAAATGTATGGCAACCAAATGGGACAGGCCTATGGTTATGGTGGCAGTGGTGGGGGTGGCAGCGGCGGCTATGGTTATGGGTACGGATACGGGCAGCAACAAAATGCACAATATATTGATCAGAGAATGGCAGGGATGTCTGTGAGAGACGACAGTTATTTGAATAGCACTGTTTACACGGGTCCTTCAATGGCTAATGCATCATACGTGCACGTGCCGTCTGGAAAGCCTCAAAAGGCAGAGGATAAGCTATTTGGAGACCTGGTTGACTTTGCAAAAGTCAAACCGAATAAAACGACTCCTGGTAGAGCTGGGAGTATGTGAACCTATGGAGTCAGTTTGTATTTCATAAATTGCTTTCATTTTTTCCCCCAAATGAATGCTATCATATATTCTATTAGGTCTATATTTGTCTGCAAGTTTTATTTTCTTTTATGTACATTTTGGAATTTTTGTATAGGTCCGTTATGAGTAGGACGTTTGCGTTTGATCACCTGAAAGGATGACTGTTTGTGTTGGTATATTTTTTCTATCTTCTTTACGTTTTTGGGTTTATATTTTACTCGTATTAAAGGTCGTTAATGCCCCTGTCACAATTTTTTTTACCACATGTTCATAGGAGTGTTAAAAGCTCGAGACAAATTTGTAAAACTGGAATGGAATTGGTATATTGGGATTAGTTCTTGGTTCCACCCAAGGTATCTATAGAGTATACTCCACCTTTCTCCTCCTCAGTTCTCATATATAACGTTATATCAACACTATACCATCCATCAATCCTATCTTTCACTCGTCTTTCAAACGTAGGAAATATCCATTTTCCAAGTCCTTTACTTTTTTCTTAATTTTTATCGTGTGAGAGAGATGGCGAGTAAGCTTGTGTGTGTGTTTGAGAGAGAGAGAGAGAGAGAGATTCTTGCGAGTAAGTCTACATGAAGGAGGGGCTGACGGGCTGTATGGGACAATCTTTTAGGACGACAATGAGATAGGGGGTGGAGGCCGCATAGCCACATCGTCACGACCATGTATACCACATGCCCTTATAGCATTATGTCCAAAATTCCGCCCGGCATTACATTGTTTTTTTTCTTTCCTTTTATTTATAGAATAAAATAAAAACCATAACGTAATATTGGTCCACAGTTTGAGTTTGATTCACTCATTCATGGTCTACTTTTGAATTAGATTTTACCTAAACCAACAACAAACTGTCAACAAGCCCATACAGTCTTACGTGCCGTTTGGTTCTCAGAATGTTTCTGAGGGAATTGAAATCTGTAAGGTGTTTGGTAGAGAGATTTGAAAATGGGAAGGTGATCGCCTACGCCTCACGACAGTTGAAACCGCACGAGTGCAACTACCCGACTCATGATTTGGAGTTAGCCGCCGTAGTGTTCGCGCTCAAATTATGGAGACATTATTTATACGGAGTCAAGTGCACGATTTATACAGGTCACAAGAGTTTAAAGTATTTTGCCGATCAAAAGAATCTGAACATGCGTCAGCGGAGGTGGTTAGACCTAGTCAAGGATTACGATTGTGAGATCTTGTACCATCCGGGAAAAGCTAACGTTGTAGCAGACGCGCTAAGCCGTAAGGCGAACCACGTACAGTCGAATGTGAAATGCTTAAGGATGACTGTTGCAACTTCACAGTTTGAATCGATCTCCGCAGCCCAGGGTGAAGCAACCAAAGAAGAGAATCAGAAAACCGAGAGGGTAAAGGGCCAGATGGCGTTGATGGTTAAGGATAGCCGCGGGTTGTGGA
>JAUEJL010123076.1:0-11736 GCA_032274825.1 Drosophyllum lusitanicum | reverse complement strand
ACGGCGCCATGGAGTGGAGGGAGGCTGCCAACCACGGCGCCATTCATCACCACACACACCCACTCCGTATACCCTAATGGTAGAAAGTAGTTGAAGATAGTATCTTTGAAGATATCAATTATTACGAAGAGCTATGGTTATTTGTTTATTAAAATAGAGTAACTCAAATAACATACAAATTTAATTTCAATTCTTAAATACATGATTACTTTATACTACAAGCATTAATTAATTAGATTTCTTTATTAAATGTAGGGTGTAACACCACAAATTTCAACCTATATATTTTTTTTAAATGCTGCGGAAGCGATAAACTATATATACAAACATGTTTACAAAAGTATATAAGTAAATAAGGACCATACTGTTTTCAAAATATCAGTATATCAAAAACCTAGTGTTACATAGTTACAAACAGATCATAAAAGTTATATTAGAGTGACGGCCAATTATTCCCCAAGCAACGCCAACTCCCAGCTAAACCGCTGACTTACCAAAACCTGTAAAACGGAGTGGAAGGTGGGGGATTAGCACAAAGATAAGTGAATGAAAGTTAAACCAACAAATAGCATCAGCCACAACCGAAAGATGCAACAACAAATAAACAAGCAACCAAGAAGACCGGCGGTTCTGCAGAACCTACAACCAATGCCGGCCTAGCAAAGGTTTACCGATAACACATTTGATATTCTCACACAGTAATGCCCTTAAGTTGCAACAAATGCATCAAAAGATTTAATACTTATTAGCCGATAGCAAATAAGCCCAGCCAAGCTGACTTCCCATCATCCATGTGCACATATTACTGATGCAACTATTAATTAACACATAACCGGTTAATCAATCACCAGAATAAAATAGTCTATCAAAGCATCAACAGTTGCAACCAAAACTGTTACAACTAATAACCATCCGTGAGTTAAACGTCTACTCACCTATGATCACTAAATCTCTAACTTAGTAGTCTTATGTCACTGAGTCTTCTCCATTCCTGAGAACACATCATAATAGGAATTAGTAATCAATTCCCAAATAACTCCAAAATATCAAGTTATTTCACAAACGGGTCAAAACTAACCCAATATGATTAACACATGTACACCATCATATAACACATGCTCAACTAGCATATAGCCTATTTACATGATACATAACATGTAGAAACCATCAAAACATGTACAAGTTTCATCAAATGTCATTTCTTAATTTAAAGTATGCAATTAACTCATATAATATTCCATAAGCGACATTCATCACCAATCTATCCCAATTATATCATTTAATTCATATTAGAACTAAGTATAAACAATTAGAACATAACACAACTGAATAAAAACAGAAAACAAAACACCATGGTTCTGCCCAGCAAGGAACGCGTCGCGTTCCCCTTGAAGGACGCGTCGCGTTCCCCTTGAAGGACGCGTCGCGTTCAGCGACGGACAGCAGACTGCAGGTCTGCTTCTGCCCTGTTCCAGCCACATTCTAACATCCCAAAACACAACAATAAATCCTGGAAATCAATATGTAGCAGTTGTATGGTAGTATTAAACTCAAATAACATGTAAAACAACAACTAGAACACATCAAAATCATAGTATCCATTCTTTTTAATCTCAAAACCCAACTTCATCTTCCTTATCCTCCATTAATGGGGCTCAAGGCTTATTAAACCAAAATACAGAAATTACACATCAAATTAATACCAAAACAACATGTAAATCATGTGTAGCACAATAGCACTTTCAATTTCATCATAAACCCAATTTCCTTCAAGAAACCTAACAAGAACAAGTATATATATGGCAAGAATACAACCAAGAATATAGCACAAACAAGAACTAACCTTTACTTAGAAGAAATCCAACACTAAAAACATAGAATCAAGGCTGATCTTGTTGTTCTTCAAAGCAAAAATGGAAGGAGCACAAGAAGGAGATAAGCACAAAGTGAAAAAGGAGGTGCTAAGGCCTGTTCTCTAATACAACCCACCCACACACACACAGTGCACTTATTTGTTGTCTAACTCACAGTTAATTAATTAAACGGCCCTACTCAATTAATTATTAACCAACGAAGTATTATTTGTGACCCTTATCTAAAAACGAATCAATATGCTCAATAAACACATAAATATATAAAAACATATATTTTCCCTTTTAACCTTGTGGCTCTATTTTAATATAAATAATTCTATAAAATAGCAAATAAATATTTAAACAAACAAATAAACAATTATCTTACCAAAGCACGTGTAAAACTATTAGGCCAATATCTAGGATGTTACAAGAGGAAGAGAAAGTTTAATCTTCAAATTGAAAAAAACTCAGGTTTGAAGAGGGAGGAAGACAACATACGAACACAAATCTATGAGTCAAACTCACAATCTTGAATAGATTTGAAACCTTAAAGTCACAAAAACCCTAACACCCTGTTCTCGAGTTTAAGTAGCGGAGGAAAGGAAAAGAAAGGAAAGGAAATCATTTCCTTCCAAATCATCCCAAATTTGGGAGGAAAGATTTAACATCAAAATAAGCCTACATCCCCCCTCCATTTCCTTTCTTTTCCTTCCCTAAGTGAGACTCAAGAACACCATTTTTAAAGGTTTCCTTCCAAACCCTTTTCTTTCCTTCTTTAAAAAAACTCGAGAACAAGGCGTAAATAAGTGAAAAAAGCATTTATGTGTTCATCTTTAGGTTATGAAAACCCTAAACACACGGAACTCGAAGGTTCGTCTTGTTCGTTGTCGGGACACACAAAAAACACACAGATTTGGAGAGATAAAGAGAGGAGCTCACGGTGGTGTTAAAGGAGCTGAGTCTGTGGAGAGAGGAAGATAGAAGAGAGAGACGGTGGTGGTGGAACTTACGGTGGTGATGATGGTGAAGGTGGAGTCTTAATAGAAAGAAAGATACGAGAGAGAAAGGGAAGTTGAAATGTGGAGGGAGAGAGAGAGAGTTAGAAAAATAAAAAGAGAAAGACGGTGGTGGTGGTGGAACTTAGGATGGTGATGGTGGTGAATGTGGAGTCTTAAGAGAGAGAGAGATGGGAGACAAAGGGAAGTTGAATGTGAAGAGAAAGAGAGAGAGAGAGAGAGTTCTAGATTTTAAAAGATATATTATTATTATATTTTTAACCCGTATATTTAAAAAGATGTTTTTAAAAAAAAAATTGAAAATAATGTCACATAAGAAAATTGGGTGCCACCTCAATGAGTTTTAAGAGGTAACCCGCACATCCAGTTACCGATTCCCTTTTTTGTTATATCAAAATTTATAATCTTTCCCGGTCTAAAAAATTGGATATTACCTTTATTAGCAAATTTCGATATTTAAGTTACTTTTTTTGACAATTTGTCCTTTTTTCTATGTATCAAAGTTTAATTATCATTGCGTGAAATTAACTAAGCAAAAAGTACAAAATTATAAGTTTGATACATTAGATTAATCTTTAGAAGTTTGATACTAAACATTCCATTCTTCATAATCTCTGATAGTTAGAATGTTAGTATCGGATAACTAAGCTCGATTGTATATATATGTTACACCCTATTCAGGTTTCTTTTTTATCTCGTGTACTCTGTAAATAAAGATCGATATAACACATAATACCGAAGAGGTTTTTATTATGGTCCATACACTTATTGAATGTATAACTATAATAACTGCAACTCAAACACATTAGATGTTACACTTTTATTCCAATAGGAAATACCTCACAAAGCCTTTGAAACTTGGAGGAACAATAACAAAACACATGAAGGAAATCCTAATCTTACTACAAAAACATCTAAATGAACTTTAAGGGAAAAAAACAAACATTTACATCAACAAACAAAAAGGCTTTTTCAGTTTTGAATACTAGGAACAATAACATTGTACACTGATAAATTGGAGTTACTATGATCATGTTTTTGTTTTAAACTTTCTCTGTGCTTTCAAGTCTATAACAATGACTGTAATGTTATCTTTACTTCCCTTTTGAAGAGCACGATTCGAGAGGCTTTCTGCAGCTGCTTGTGCTGCGGGATCTATCCCTTGGCCTCTTTCTTGTGTTATACCCCCGTTTTTCTTATGCCAAACGAGGATTCTTTTTCTAGCTATTTCACATACTTCTTCGTTGCTCATTACATCCCATAAACCGTCGCTTGCAAGAATCAGGCATTCATCTTCTTTGGCTCGGGGAATGAATGTTACTTCAGGATCAGGGATTATCCATGGTTTCAAATATCTGTCGCCTACATCCCAAAATCATTTCGTTAAGAAATTTAGTTTGTTATTGTAATAATATTATTATGTAGGGGGGCTCCGAGCCTTTGGATGTAGGTGGTCTAATCAGTTTTAAACCATCAACCAATCCAAAAGCTAACCTTACTATTGTAATATTAGCTTTTTTGTAATTATCTGCAATGCAGTAACTATTATAAAAGATAAAATTGCACAAAAAAGGTTTGAGGGTCAACCCAACCCGACCCGTCCCGCCATTTTGCCACGTCTACTTATATGCATAATGTTATCATTAAGATCCATAAGGTCGTCTTTAACTAATTATTATACAAGCGTGTATAAGATATTTAGTTAAAATCCAAAGAACTGCTATAACAATTAACTTATTAGCAGTTAATTTAGTAGAAATGACGATCACAGAAGTTTTTATGCACGCAGAAAAATACCATAAGAGAATAACAATTATATACCAATAGATCTTGACATTGCAAGAACACCAAAAACACGATGCCCATTCCATTGTATGACCTTGCCTCCAGCCGCTTCTATCCTTGCATATTCATCTTCCCGATTTGGCTATTTTAGTGTAAAATAATTTAAAGAACACAAGATCAGTATGAACAAAAAAAGAAAAAAAAAAGAAAGCTATATATGGTATAAAGGAAAGTGTAAAAGAGATCCATTAACTTTTCTAGACAGTCTATAAAAAAGATAGTCCAAGTATGCACATGTAAGTATACAAGTATGCAACAAAAGGGGTCTTTGGAAGAGCGTTTTCAAAGCAGTTACATGACAAAACGGGTGTTTGGATGTGCTTTCGTCGTTTAAAATTTAACTAATCATATAATTAGGTTGCTTATTCCAAACAGCTTATCTCATAAAGCAGATACACAATATAAATAAGCAAATCCCAGACACCCCCTACAAGACTGCTTTACTGACCCCTAAAATGATCAGAAATAAACAACATAGGATCATCCAAACACTGGAAAAATAGTTATTGCAACTACAAGCCACAGTAGTCAGATAATCAGTTCCAAAACACCACAAACAAAATAAAGAATCGAAGCACTAATAGAGATTTAAAAAAGAATCTTACTTTATGATCTACGGAGAGCGCCATGGCTTCCTTCCCACGACATAAAACCGCCCTCGAATCACCACAATTTGATATTATGATATGAGATGAACATATTAAAGCAACAACAGCAGTTGATCCAACGGTTTCAGGAGCAATGGGTTCAAGATTCGCTTGTTTTCCTCCAATTTCATCATCGACTTTAAGGAAACAATTGACAAATGCTTTTTTCCACATTTCTTGACAACTGTTTTCATTATTATTATTATTATTAGCACTTTCATCACCACCCCAACTCGCTATAAGTGGTTCTAATTCCTCTTGTAAAGCAGCATGAACACGGGTACTACAGTAGTTTGCAACCTGGTCACAAGATTCAAAGTTATATACACATAAAAAAAAGATGTTTTATTCAACTAACTAACTAAGTTCATGAGAAAATCTTGAAAAATATAAAACAGAAAAGGCCGTGATATGTTATTCTAAATCCGACAATATTATATTCTGTTAGTTATAATATACTTCGGAAGGTTTGAACTTTGTTCCTCTATATTCACAAGAAACATGAAGATCTATATCCAAGTTAAAGCAGGAAAGTAGTCCATTTTTACCTTAAAAGTCACGTAAAAATGAAGATAAGTCCGTAATCAAACATAACGAACTGCCTAAATTCACCGAAAAAATCTTGAAAAACATCTAATGCCATAGATCCATCTCATCTACTAGTTCTCTCTAAGTTTTCTTTAGTAAAATAAACACAAATTTTGAACTTAGAGGCCCTACAATTGACTTCTCAATTAAAAAAACTGATGGTGATTTTGTTACAAAATCCAACAATGTCATATTCTTAATTGTAATACACTTATGGGTTCACATTTGTAATTTGTTGACAACTTTCCTCAATATACATGAAAATCTTTATCAGTTCTAAGTTGAAAACTAATCAGTTTGACCTTATAAAGTCAAACTATACCATTCACAATCACACTTTAATGTGTTAGAACTAGAAAAGATACCTGAGAACCTCCATGGCCATCATAGACTCCAAAGAAATGTGTGGTCAAATGGCTTAGACTTTTCGTCAACCGAGCAACCCCACGATCAGAAGTCAGCATTTGAATCGGAACCTTCAAGAATCTAGGCACGGTTGCGACTGCATCTTCCATTTCTGGTCTCCTTCCACAAATTGAAGTGAATCCCCATAATGGTACACAATCAACTTCAAAAACACTTCGGACTACAGTCCCACCTCCAATCGATACTCTCTCCGAAATGACGATATTACCCTCAACAACCGCAGAAGCGCCCTTTTCAACATCTTCTGATCCCAATGTACTACTTATCTCTGAACTTACAGACTCAAATGCTATCAAATCTTCACCACATAAACTACTGGAATCACTCACCATTGAAACACACAAGCTATCAGCTATTCTATCACCCTCTAACGACATTATTTCATCTTCACTTTCTTGAAATCCATCATCTTGAGAATGATTACAATCATCATTGTTAACAGGATCTTGAGTCAAATTACTTTTTTCTGACATAATTTGTTGTATCCCAGTGATTACAACAAGAGTTTCCTCAAAAATCGGGGTTTTACAGAGCGAATTACCTAAGTTTAATGGCACTATCACCGCCGGAAGCATCTCGTCCGTCAAAATCACTATCTTGATTGAAATTAGATTTACTGCCCACCAACTCAAAAGTCACACAAACTGTCATTGTTTGACTAATTTATCCCCTTGAAACACATTAAAAAAGCAGCATGTAAGTCCATTCGTCCGAATCAAATCGAACCAAACTCGATCAAACTGAGATAAAAACAATTGAATGGAAATGGGTGGTCAGATCTAGTAAAGAAACAAGAATACAATCATACTACTGATCTAAAATGGTCATCAAAGAATTTGTTTCTTCTGGGAAAGAGACGGGAGGTGATCTTTAAAGATTTTCGAGAAAACCCCACAAAATTTTTCAAAGATCTTTGAAAGATTACACGCAAGAAAGTTTGAAATGAACGAAACACAGAGGAGTCATGGAAAGAACCTACGAAAGAAAGTGAAAAAGTTCCAGAAATCACAGGGAAATACAAAAAAGATGTAGCCTTTTTTGTACATAAACTTTTGGAGTTCCCTGGATCTGAGGGAACAAATATCAACCTCTCTTCTTTATTTTTTCCCATGTTTTAAAGATAAACAACTAACAAAAGAGTAATAACCATCAAACATGTTAAAGTTTTGCAAGTGTCTTTTTCACTTACCTAATTTTTACAGATACAGTTGATGAGACTTGTTCTTGTTCTTGATCTTCATTACCTCCATTCTGTTTTCTTTCTTCATAATTTCTTTAAAAAAAATTTCAAGATTCTTTTCAAGAAAACTGAAAATATCTACCCCTTTAGAGTTCAATGTGATTGTCTATTTCTTGATTGTTGGGGAAGAGCAAAACAGAGAAGCAGTGAAGGAGATTAGGAAATTGAAAAATTGAAAAAGAAGAAAAGAGAGAAATAAATTTTGTTTTTTACTTTTTTTATTGGAGAACAAGAAATTGAGTAGACAAGAGACAGGCACAGGCTGCAGGTGTCCTAAAAGAAGAGAAAAGGAAATATATTTTAGAAAAATTAAAAATAAACTCAGAAAAAGCATAATAATGCATCTCCACACATTATTTGTCACCTGCTTTTTTTTATTTCTCTTTTATATTCACCAATAGAAGGCCTCCATGTTCCCTCCAAAGCATCAACCATTGTTAAGTCAAGTCTATGTCTTGATTTTCATTTTCTTTTTTTGGCAATAAATGATGAAGTTTAGGCCACCAATTTCTATTTTTTTGGTTTGTGTTGAAAATATAAACACTCTTTTTATTTTATTTTTTTATTTTGTATTTCTAATTAACATGTACAATAAGCTACTTTACTTTTCTCATCTTATCTCTTATTGTATCGCTTGTCTTGATCGATTGACATGTAATTGTTGTAAGACCATGAGTATAGCAATCCTCCAACCCAAATCAACCCAAATACAATATTACTGTCACATCAGTTTTTTTTATTTTTTCCTTTCCAACCAAATCAACCCAAAACCCAAGTAGCACTCTTGTCAAATCAACCCAAATATTTTCTCCCTCCTTACTCTTTCTACAAAACAAAAAAAGAAAAAAAAAGAAAAAGAAGGAATCTTCGGGTGAGTTGGGTATACCAAACCAAAATGGAAAAATGGAAGGGGAACCCGAAGGGGTAGTAGGGGTGTTCATTGTGAACCCAAATGAACCCGAAGGTCATCGGGTCTAGCGCTATGCATGACCTAACTGGTGGATTTTTTGTGCTTGTAGGTTTTGTTATATGCTAGCTTTATAATATTGGTTTATATTAAATTTTACTATTTTTAAAAACATAGGAATATTTAGTATACGTATATAGAATCTCTTCCTTTATATATTTTATTATATTTATATTTATATGTATATTTAAATTTACAGTAATATTTTATCTTAAATTTCAAATATTTAATAATCATTTGAATATGTTTTTAAATCAAACATTTACTATCAAAATTGTATTCTTTAGCTTGACTAATGAATAGCAAACAAGGTGCTACTTATCTGCGCGTTACAACAGGGTTTTAATGTGAATAAACTATAGTTAACATCCAAACACAAAGACTGAAATAAAACGGGAAAAAACTTAAATACCGCGTCAAACGTATATATCTCTATCTTAAGTGTTAATGTATAATGTTTGGTGCAAGTTTAAACGTGTATTTGTAACGAGTCAATTCATATATATTTCAATATAAATAATGACATGATATAATACTTACTGAATAAAATATTTTTTTTGTATTAGATAACAGAAAATATATTTTTAGATAAAAAACATCTCGATAAGATTTACATTAAAATGTAGATAAAAATGAGGCTGTTACAAATATATATTCACATTTATACCGAACGTTATATGTTAAAAATTATAGAAGAAAAGCAAAAAAAAGAGATAAAATTAATTATTTAAATATTGTAATAATAAATTTTAGGGTTTAGTTCCTAAACATGTATTAAATTTGTCATCTTTTACTAGTGTGTACTCAAATATGAAACCTAACATTTAATGTATTGAACTTTTGAAAGTCACCATCTAATGTCTTATACCTAGTATAGCATGTAAGGTGATGATGTTGCACAAGTTTGGGATTTAGAACTAGTAACATCACATTAGATGGTTTTGGGATTCAAGATCACATATCTGGTTTTGATTTAGAATCAATAACATTAGATGCTTTTGAGATTCAAGATTGACATCACATATCTATTTTTTACAACATATAGTTCAAATTTGGTTTTTAATTTCTAGGGTTTTGATCACAGATCTAGTTTTTTTACAACATATAATTCGAATGGGGTTTTTAATTTCTAGGGTTTTCATCACATCTAGTTTCTAACAACAGATCGTTCGAATTGGTTTTTTTATTTCTAGGGTTTTCATGACAGATCTAGTTTTGGTTCCTCTTCATCCTTCAATTTTGGTTCATTACTTACTATGGTTTTTGATTGTATACATATTTTGGTTCATATTGGGTTGTTTTAAGATTTGTGGTTCATGTTTGATTGTTTTTGGTTAATCTTCATCTTCTTCATCATAAGTTCATCTTCATCTTAATTTCATCTTCTTTTACATGACAGTACATGTGGCATTTCAATGGATAAAAAGTAAATAAATAACAAAGAAATTACATGTTACTTGATAAGCAAAGCTACACACAATAGTAAAATGTGACTATTTGAATATATTTTCTAATGCTACTAAATTGGGCGCATGAAAAAAAAGAAAACAAGAGAGCAAGTCGGCAATAACATCTCTAAAGAAAAAGAAACATATCGTTGTCGCACCATGTGAAACATACCTTTTCACCCACCGATCTTGTTCTGACTAATGAGTCCGATGAAGATCTACCTCCACCATTACCGCCGTAGCCTTCCTTATCCACTCTTCTGTGTGTGATTCCTGTTTATTAAGTTGTATACCTTTAGCCGTAGCCATTTGTTTCAACAATCTTAGACTCATTTTTACCGAATTGATGCTCAGCGATTATGGCCTTCCACCTTGCTATTTGAGTTGTGTGATCCCCCTCTTCTTGAATCCTCCAATCTCTCTGAAACTGTCTTCACTTGTGTCTTCGGTACCGTGGTGTAATACCCGTTTTCCAATTTGTAACAATATTGCAACACTAATAATAATATGAGGTTTTATTATTTTAATGGAATGGACTTTCCACAATGGGTGTATTTTATGAGCAAGACATTAGGTGAGGGGGTGTTTGGGACTTTTAATGATGCTTGAAAAGGGTATAAATACCCAAATCAGGGCACACAACTGTAAAGACCCAAATTAATTTTATAGATATATTATCAAACTTAAAAGGATAACATTTTCATATGGAAGTAGCTTTACAAAAACTATTTGTCATCATTGTATAAATTATACAAGAGGTGGTCATCTTTTCAAAAGAGCCAGCGGAAGCAGAAACCATCATTCTCTAACCGAAGCTTTACCTGAAAAGGAAAAAATCCACTATGGTATGTTAGTGAGTTCAATATCTCGATAATCAACAACATTCAAAACTTTGATTAAAATAATAATAACTCATTCAATTGAACATATAAATACATTATGCCAATCAGACTCATTCCAAGGCACTCAGGCTTGATTATTGTTACTCTGTTTTTAAATTGCCATTAAGGCTGCTCTATTGCCACTCAAGCATTTCATTGGCCACTCAAGCATCACTATAGCCACTTAGGCGTCTCTTTTGCCAGTGAGACATCTCTATAGCCACTCAGACTTCACGTTATTTCACAACTATCAATGTATATAAACATACATTATCTCATAAACACACATATATTCACAATTATCTCATGCACTAGAGGGTATAGTGAAATTCACCTCGTTAGTAGTAAATTAACGTAACACCGAAATCTCTGAGCCATTTTTTTAACACCGTATTTTCAACCCAAATTTTTCCTTTTATAATATTGCGGAAGCGAATAAATATATACAATATAATACAACTGATTATACAAAATAGTTTCCGAGTCATTAGTTAAGACAAAATCCAAGTATTACAAAAAACACGGCTCGTCTCAATTAAAATCAGAGTGCCCGCCAATTATTCCCCAAGTAACACCCACTCACAACCGAACCGCAGAACTCACCAAAAACCTGAAAAGAAATGAGAGGTGGGGGATTAGCACAAAGCTAAGTGAATGAAAGTAAAACCACAACCAAGCATCAATCACCACCGCAGGATACCAGATAAACAATTAATCGTGCCCGCAGAATACCAAACAATCACATAATCGTGTCCTAGGAAGAATGGTAGATCTGCAGATCCTTCAACCAATGCCGGCCAAAGCAAAAGTTTACCGTTAGTT
>JAUEJL010123065.1:0-11737 GCA_032274825.1 Drosophyllum lusitanicum | reverse complement strand
TATATATATAAACATATAACCGAACGTTCATGAACATATTTGAACGAACGAGAGCTTCGTTCAAATTCGTTCATTTAATTAAACGAACGAAAATTTTTGTTCATGTTCGTTTGTTTATTAAACAAACGAACATAAACAAATGGTTCACGACCATTTTATAAAAGTTTGGTTCGTTCACAATCCTACTAATAATCTGTCACTAGAGAAATATATAACCTAATATTCATTTTCAAAACATATTTCAGTATTATATGTAATTTAAATATAATTAAAAACTATTTTTAATTATTAAATGCCTAGATAACATATACATAGTTAAGATATAGCTTTTTTTTTATTTGAAAAGTTCAAATCTATTATGATACATAACTTATTTGTACATTATCAGTATACATCACATAATATTGTAGCATTGATATGATAATCCAACGGATTAGTACGGCCGGAAAACACTAAAACTTCTATATTTTAACCATTTGAAGTTTTGAACCAAGGGGGTGTTTGGGTAATCTTATTTTTTAAAGAGAATTTTGTTTATATCTTCAGAAACTTCTCTAATTACGTGTATATCTTGTAAAAATTGGAATTACATATATATCCTTATAAAACCTATAAAATCACAAATATACCCAAACACTTAATATAATAATAAGTTATCAGTTTAAAATCTAATAAACGAAAATAAATATTATCTTAAATTGATATCATATTAAAAATGTAATTGATTTGTGAGATTACAAGATTAGCCTTTCACCTATATCTAATCCTGGATTGACCTGTGCTTGCATTCAAACTCACACACAAACTCATTAAAGGAATTCTCCTAAATCAAAACTACCCGTCTATATTATTCCCAAAATGCAGTGGCTTCAGATCTATAATCGCCGAACAGGCTTTCAAATCCAAATCAGGGCTTCAAATCAAATATATTCTAATCGCTAATTGAACTCGAGTACCCACCAATCGATTGAACAAAGGATGCTTGATTTGAAAGAGATATGGTCGATTTAGGTTCGATTGAACCCTAAAATCAGTAAGATATTGAAAGGTGAACGAAAGATGCTTTATTCGACAGTTTATGCTCCATTTCAGGTTCGATGCAGACGAGTTTATGGTTCGTTTAAACCCTGAAATCACTAAGATACCAATGGGTGAACAAAGGATGCTTGATTCGACGGTTTATGCTTGATCGAGTACCCACTTATTTGAAACCCACAATCGCTCTGATATATTCGATTGTAATTGTAAGACTTGAAAAACAAAAAATAGAACCGAAGAAAAACAGATGTTCATTTTCTTACCGGAACCAGATGAAAAACAAAAATTAATCTTGACTGAATCTATATATTTGACCTTAATCTCGACTGTAAGAGATGAAACACTTGATCGATCGACTGAAAGAGATGAAACACTTGATGGATTGACTGTAAGATAGCTTTGCGAACTGAATCAATGTAATCGACTGTAAGAGATGAAAGGTTCGATTGAATGTAAGAGATGAAGGGCAATTTGATTATCGAACCGAATTTGCCATCGTTCTCCTAAGAATATGAGGAAGGAGATCTGTTTGATAAGTGAATGAGGAAAGAGATCTGCATAGTGATTATGGGAGGGAAGTCGGGGAACTCAAATGGTATTTTTGTAATTTTAGTAAGCAATCGATTTAAGATAATATTTATTTTCTTTTATTAGATTTAAGTTGATAAATTATTATTAAATTAAGTGTTTGGGTATATTTGTGAGTTTATAGGTTTTGTAAGGATATATATGTAATTCCAATTTTTACAAGGATATATATGTAATTAGGAAAGTTTCTAATGATATAAATGAAATTCTCCCTATTTTTTTTAGCTTAAGCTTAAGAGCTTATTAGATAGAAAAAGTGTTTGTCTTAGCTTATGACTTATAAGATAATAAGTTGTTTTATTAAAAGTGTTTGGCTTAACTTATATTTGTAATGACTAAAAAGGGGTAAGACAAATGGTATATATATGGGGAGGAGGGCAAAATTAAGGGTAAAAATATAAATATATAAAAATAAACCCACTTAATAGAAAAAAAGCTATTGTCAAGGAGCTTATGAAAATAGACTTATTTACCTAAAAAATAAGCTTAAGCCAATAAGCTTAACTAAACATTATCTTTTTCATAAGCCTTAAAAATAAGCTAATAAGCCCATAAAATAAGCTAAAACAAACACCCCCTAATAACACCTGTAACCATGATATGAATGACTCATACTATTATGACTAACTATCACATCGGTTTTTTAGTGTATGACATAGTCATAACTAAACAGTTCTAGTCATAATATTATAGTTTGTTGTGGTGGTGACAAGCAGGCCAACGATGAGCGAAGAACGAAAGCGGCTTAGTGGACAACGAGCTTATGACACCAGTGGCAAGCTCGTCATGACGAGCGGAACACCTCCACTACGACTAGTCTAAGTAGTCTGAATTTCATTAAACACATCTCAATTTGAATCTTTTTTTTCTTTAAAAATCAAGTTATTCCTTCTCTTCCGTATCATATACAATGTTGTTTAAAATTATACTAAATTATTAGTTTAGATGTCCATGTAAATACACGAGTCCCATTAAAGTTGATTTTGACTATTTTTTTTGGAAGACAGTATATTAAAATTAAAACTAGCAAAACGCTAGGAAGTACCATGAAACTACATGGAAAATTTTACCCTGATTACATTTCACAAAAGACCCAATGATACCCAACACAAAGGTTAAACTAGCTAATTAAACCAAAACTCGCAAGCCACAAAATAGTAGACACCCAGTTGAACTCGAAACAAGTCATCCTCAACCTTAACACCGAAAACAAAAACCCCGAATGAACAATACTAACAATGCCCCCACCAACCAACCACGTGGTGGCAATGCAAGATTTTGAATCAAATTAAGTAGGTTGCCCCACACCGATGGGAATCACAAACCTTGACCAGAACCTTGGAACCCAAACAACCGGAAAATTGACCTGGAACCTCAAATGACGAGAGAAACTCGACTTAAAATTTTCAAAACTACTAGAAAACTCGAACGGTCTCACCGGAAACCTCGAACCACAAACACCTTGAAACCTCGAACTCATTTAGACCTTGAACGGCGGCCTTGCCAAAAAACCCTAAACTCCTTGAAACCTCAACCTCACGAACACCTTAAGAGATCGAACGACTTCCTCTCTAGAAAACCTCGAACTTGAACTGGCTTGAAACCTCAAACTCACGAGTACCTTGAACGACGGCCTCACCGGAAAACCTTGAACACCTTAAAACCTCGAACTCACGAACACCTTCAACCCTCGAACAGCCTCGCTGGAAAACATTGAAATCTCGAACTCACGAACACCTTGAAACCTCGGATGTTGGCCTCGTTAGAAAACCTCAAACTTGAAACGAACTTGAAACCTTGAACATCAAAAAGAGAATGAGAAACGAAAGAGGCGGGAGAAAGGAGAGGTCCTCCGGACCGCCGGCTGGAGGAGGGAGGTGGCGGCGGAGTTTTGGGAGCTGGGCAGAGAGAAAAAGTTGTATTCTAAGAAAAATAATGGAAGTAATGTTGACTAAATGAAATATTAGGATTCTCAAATTAAATTGTTGAGTTTTAGTCTGTTATTAATATTAAGAAAACTAATGAATTAAATTACGAAGTGGAAGCGTTTTTGGGCTTACGTAGTCACTTTTTTGTTAATCAATTTCATAAGCATTAGAGAATCTTCAACCTTAGTGGTAAATAATTACAACTTATTAAATTTGAATGTTTGTTATTTTAAATTTAAAAGTAACACAAATTAAATTGATTTAAAGTCAAAATTAAGTTTCAATTTTGACAAAATGAATTCTTAGGATTTAATTTTAACTAAATAAAATATTAGAATTCTCTATTAAATTGATAAAGATTAGCATTTTATTAATATTAAAAAATTAATTTATATTATTATCCTCTATCAAATTCTAAAATTTCTAATTTTATCATGTTAACTTGAATGATATCCGTACTTTTGTTGTAATAACTCAAAACATAACTTCAGTGTCATGTTGTTCTATTTTTATCTTACTCAAAATAGGCTTATACGGATGGATAAACCAAATTTAACAACAATTTGGATCTAGTTTATTTCAATCTAAATCTTTGAAATATCGGTACATCGAATAAGTCATCGGACACCGGTGATTGGCTTAACCGATTACCAAGGTACCATACCGGTACATGTACTGAAAAGTTAATAACCATAATGTGTAAAACAAACCTTGGATATTATAATGGTATACAGGAAAAATGCTATTGTAATTCTATAACTTTAACGATTATTAGCTATAAAGAAATTTATGTTATGAACTTTCTAAACAATTAAACAAAATCAACAGCTATGATGGGTAATCCCCTTTCGAGCAGGGTAGGCTCCAAATGAAGAAGAAGAAGATTGAAGGAGATAGCGAGAGAACAGAGCAATTCATTCCATGGAAACTTTCAAACTAATTACAGTGTGATATTTATACTAAAGTTTGGATGGGCAAGAAGGAAAAATTAATTAATAAATAACAAACACTTCATCAGGCATAATTTCCTTACTAACCGATTCAGGTGATGTAATCCTTTAGGTGAGTTAGCATTCTAGTGGTCCTCCTTCCATGCTGGCAATTGGGTCAGGTCGTATCATGCTAACTCAAGTAATCAAGTTTACTTTGTATTTTTACAATGAATCAAACGTTAACAAACTCGATTTATCCTTGAAAAAGTTACCAGCCATGTAGCACTCTACAACTATTAACTTTCACAAACTGTATGAGTTCATCTAGAATCCGTATATATATAGTTTACTTCTTGTTAAAACACATCTTTTATAGAACTAGAGTTTTTGATGTCTAAGAGAAGTCTACATAACCATTACATGCTTTACAAAATATTTGCCCAAACTATATTTACATTGTTCATCAAAGACATACTTCTGGATCATAAACAAAGAAGGGTCCTTTTTCATAATATTTGCTTGTAAATTATATCACTATTACAAGCTATCTTCATTTTAGCGTCACATGGGAGAATGAACCCCTTAATGTATAGAGAAACTTTTTTCATAGTGTTTGCTTTCAACAAAATCTCAAACTATACAAACATAATTGATCAAGATCAGTTTAGAAACTAACTTATTTGATGTGTAGAGAATGAACCCCTTGATATCTTGATGATCTTTCTTTCACCAACACATGCAAAGCTCAAACAAGCTTGAAGACTTCAAATCTTCAATTAGTACGCACATGCAACCAAGAATGACTTCTAAACACTCATAGTCTCCCACACCCCTCTTTTTTGATCGTATGTATGATAACATGTTACTAGAAGAAAATGAGACCCCTAACCCTATTGATTGATTTTTGGGCAAATTTTCCAATCAAGGACCATAAGGGGGCGTTTGGTTTATAGGAATTGGAATTGAAAATTTTTATATCATAGAAGGTGTTTGTTTCATGAAATTCTTGGATTGAAATTTGACAATTCCAATAAATTCCTTAAATCAAGTAATTGGGAATTCCTTCCTCAAATAGATGGAATTCTTGAAATTAATAAGGAATCTCAAAACATAATTTTTGTTTTCCATCCAATCCCCCACCCCACCCCTCCCCTACCCCTTCCCTACCTTACCCACCTTACCCTTACCCACTCTACCATTATCCTAACCATGTCACCTTACCTTACCCTACCCTATCCTACCTCTACCCTACCCCCCACCGCTACCCTACCCTACCCCATCTCACCCTACTCTATCCTACCTGACCCCACCCACACCCACACCCCCGCTCTACCCCACCCCACCTCCACTTTATGCCCTACTTCATCCTACCCTACTCTACTTCACCTTACTCACCCTACCCCTAACCTACCTCACCCTACCATACCCACCCCACCCCTCCTCTACCCCACTTTATGCCCTACCTCACCTTAACTTACTCTACTCCATCTTACTCACCCTACCCTTACCCTACCATACCCTCACCCTACTCCATCTTTACCTTACCATGCCATACCCCCACCAACCCTACCCTTACTCTAATTACCTCATTCTATCTTACTCAACTCTACCTTACTCACCTAATCCCTACCCCACTCCATCCTACCTACTTCAACCTACCCTACTCTATGACACCTTACTCACCCTACCCCTACCCCACCACATCATATCTATTCCACCTTACCTTATTCTATGACATCTTACTCACCTTATCCTTAATTACTCCACTCCTAGTCAACTCAATTTTTATTCACCCCACCCTACACATACCTTATGTAATACCTTACTCTATTTATGGTAAGATGGGGTGGGATTGTAGGCAGGGGTAGGGTAGGATAAGTAAGGTAGAATAAGCGTGTGGTATAGTAGGTTAGTGGGATGGGGGTAAGGGTGGGGTAAAGGTAGATTGTGGGTAGGTAGGGGTGAAGTAGGGTGGATTATGGGTAAGTTAGAGTAGGGTGGGTAAAGTGAAGTAGGTAGGGTAAGAGTACATTGTGGGTAAATTAGAGTGGGCGGGTGGGGTATGTAAGTAGAGTTAAGGTAGATAATGGGTAAGCTGGATGGAGTAAGGATAAGCTAGGGTGGGGGTAACGTAGGGTGGTAGAGTATGGATATGGGTGTGGTATGGTGGGAGTGTGTTGGGGTAACGTGGGGTAGGGTAAGGCAGGGTGGGGGTGAGGTAGGTATGGTAAGTAAGATGGAGTAGGGTGGCTTTTGGTGGGGTGGGGGTAAGGTAGGGTGAGTAAGGCGGCGTAAGATGAGGTAAGGATAAGGGTAGGGTAAGGTAGTAGAATGGGGGTAGGGGTGGGCGGAGGGTTAGGGGGCGGGGTAGGGTGGTAGAGGGGGTGTGGTGGTGGCTCTTATTCTTGGTCATATTCCTATAAATTCAAATTCCTATGAATTCTGATTTCTTGGTCAAATTCCAATTCCTTCATATTCATTCCACGAACCAAACAAACCCTAGAAGTTTAGCTTCACTAACTAATCATTAAGCATACTTGAGTTGTACTCGGCCTATGTCACTTGTACAACTCCACTAAATCAAATTATGCATAAACATATATACTAAAGCCTTACATAACTACAATTAAATCTTATGCTTATAAGATGTGTACCTCAAGATCAATTCAATAAATTAAATGGTCGATGTGTGTGTGACGACGACAGATTGTGGTGATGGTGGTGGTGGTAGGTTTTCAGGCCAAGTCAAAGGTGTTTCACGATAGGTTTTCTTTCTTTGACAAATGGAAGAGGATTTCTTAGGGAGAGGAAGAGAGGAGTAGGGGGTTGGTACTCATTGAAGGCCATTCTTACCAACATCAACTACCACCACCTTCATTGCCACTACCAAAACATCGAGCAACCACATTGCAATCCAACACCACCATCATCAAACCTACCTTTCACTACTATAACTACCATTAACATCCAAACTCATATACACACTAATTGGTTCATACACAAACACTTACATAAACAACATCAAACCTTAACTCACAATTGTTATCCTTACCATCGCCTAATGTGTTCACACACAAACACCCACATTAACATACATACACATACATGTTTATTGTCAAAATGAAAAGATCTGAATAAAGATCGTAAAACCCACAATTGAAATGTGTGTCTATACATCGCTGGACTACTCTTGTCAAGTAAAGCAAACTATGGGATTTCAGATACCACGTTTGTAATTTTTAAAATAATAAAATGATTATTTTGCTCTTAAAAATGTTTATTTTAAAATTAAAAAAACAAGTTACTTGTCACCCAAATTGGAGATTAAAATCATGAAAAGTTGACAAGCGGAGATGCTTTGTGTAAATTGAACAAGTTATTGAGTAAAAGTGAAATTCCATGTAACTATTGAGACGGAATGTGTAATCTATACACTTTAGATTAATTGGAGTGTCAACTTATTTTCCTAGTTAATTAAAATAGAAAAAGAGACTGTGAAAGAAGGTTGAAAAAGAGAGATTTAGATATAGGGATAAGTGGATAACCGGAGGGGATAAATCCCGGGAGGGGGTAGTTGAACAGCAAACACACACCACTTAAACTACATTATGACTTGGACCTCAACTTCAGAGAAGGAAGGACACATTGATTACATGTATAATGTCATGTGAATAACTTGATAAGCATGTTTTAGGCTATAACTAATAAGAATATTTTGTCATGGTATGGTTGTGTTGTATGATCTTATGAAAATACGATTCAGAATATGGATTTTTACGCTGTGCAAGTTAGTATAGATCGTTATGATCGTGAGTAGGGTGAGGTAGACAAATAAATCAAGAATATAGAGATTTACCTTAGGGCATTCATTGTTAGAGCGTGTTTGGTTTGTGGCATTTTGAGAAATTTTGCAGGATTTGCATTTCAAATCCTTTGAAATACCATGTTTGGACTTCAAATTCTATAGCTGTAGGATTTCAAAATCCCCAGGGGAGCGCTCGTATTTCTAAATCCCTCATATGTGGGATTTCAAAACTAGGACTTATCTAAACAACAATCCTTATCGCATTCACCACATAAACCGACACTTCACTCTCACTGCTGTCGTTGCCCTAATCGAACACCGACATAACACTGTCTTTGCATCACAATCGTTGGCCTCCACCACCACTGTAACCGTCACACTTCACCTTCTCCCTGTTTGTTGTCGTCTCCCTTCTCCATCTTGTCCTTTCTCGTCTATGTCGTAGCCTTTCCCCGTTTCCGTCGTCGCCCTTTCTTGTCTCCACTGTCGCCCTTCCTCGTCTCCGCCATCGCCCTTTCCCGTCTCTGTCGTCACCCTTCCCCACCTCCTCCATCATCACCCTTACCCACCTCCGCTGTTGTCGCCCTTTCTTGCCTCCGCGGCCATCGCCCTTCACCATCTCCACCATCGTCCTTTCTTGTCTCCGCCTCTGCCACCATCGTCTTTCACCGTCTTTGCCTCCGTGGAATCTAATTGGAAACCAATGGTTGATAAATTTGAATCCAAACTCTATAAACTGAAAGCTAAAAATTTGTCTTTTGGAGGGAGATCAACACTCTGTAAAGCGGTGCTAGGTAGTATACCATTATACTACATGTCATTGTTCAAAGCTCCTGTCAAGGTGATAGATTCAATCGAAAAAATATGAAGGAAATTCTTATGGGGTACTACTGATTTGGGTAAATCAAAAGGTTGTTGGGTAAGTTGGGAAAAAGGTAACTGTTGGGGAGATAATCACTTCACCTCAATAATCAACTCTGCCTATTTCAAAACATAGAATTTGATGATAACCAAACCCTACATTCGGTATGACTTAGAAAGTATTCAAACATGTGTTGTTTGAATCATATTTGTGAAATTCGGCTAAGTATGGAAACATCGGCTGAGAAGCAGCCCCTACTCAAAGCATCAGCCGAAGGACATCAACTGAGGAACATCAGGATGAAAAGTCAAGTGTAGAAGACCATCAGCTGAGGAAAAACAACTATCAGCTAAGTGAAGAAAATTGATCAGCTGAGCAAAAGCACTTTGATCAGCTGAGTGTTTCATATCCATCAGATGAGTGAAAATGGATACGCTGAGGCCCTATGCATCAGCTAAGTAAGTCTTTCAAAGCACAAGTCTTCATCTTACATAAACTAATGTATTTAAATGATCAGCTAAGCATACTTGGTCAACTGATCACATCAATACATGAGCTTATGCTTTCCTAGTATAACTATTGATCAATTGAGCATCTATATAATCAGCTGAGCAATAGGTATCACCTGAGCCCTTGCAAAAATGATCCACCGATAGATTCTGTCAACTGAGTAGTATAATTTAGAAAGTACTTAGTACATTCTGTTAGCTGAGTCGAGCAAAATGTCAAATATGCTCTTCCCTTCAGATTGTAAGTTTCATATGTAAAAGGCAGAACATGTGTTATTTTATTATGCCTTCAGATCTTTGTTTGTAAAAGTATAAAACACTTTTTGGATCAAGTACGAGACAAAAAGGATTGATCTTATCCACTGGAAAGGAGAAAGATACTTTAGAAGATGAAGATCCCGAAGATTTTTTTAACAACTAAGTATGGTTGGTAATTCCATACTCGGTAAAGTCAAATCTGAAAGAAGCATGACTGTTGTTTAAAGTACAAGCATGGAAAGAGAAAGCCAGTCTTACAAGGCAAATGGTATGTGACTTAATATTTTATATTGTGAGTGGGTTGCACTTTTTTGGAAAAGTACATTTAATTACTTTATCAATACTTGATTAAAGTAACTTTACTTTTCATCCACATCTTTATAAATAAAATATTATTTTCCTATGTACTCTTTGTCTCCTTCCTCTATGCCAACCGGATGCCATTTCGTTTCTATAAATACCCATGCATGGTGAACATGCAAAGATATCTTGTACACAACAATACAGCAATCTCCATTAGTTGAGAAAATTCGTAGAGCTTAGCAAATTGTGTAGAATCAAACTTGTTCATGTGTTGAACACTCTTAGACATTAGTTGTTCTAGAGTTAGCTTGTCTATGTGTTAGACAAATTAATTGCCACCTTTTATTGTACCTAGAATTTCCGCTTCTAAGTACATGTAATTTTTGATTCATCATCAATAATAATTATATAAAAGTATCATGCTGTGTCCTTAAATTTAAAAAGCTAAAGTTTGTATTCAACCCTCCCTTCTACAAATATTTGTTGTTGTGTACTCACTCTAGGACTAACAAACATATTATTATATTGTAAGTTTTATGATTTCGTATTTTTTAGTGGCATGATTATTTATCGAATACTTATGTAGTCACATATTTTAATTTGATTTTTCGTTGAAAATAAGTTATTATGTTTTATATATTTATTCATCTTTTACATGTTTTATATAGTTACTAAGTTCCTATTAGCCCACTTTTATTTTTTATGTTTCAATCTTAAGACTTATCCTTATCTTATTTTTTAATTTCTATTTGCTGACCAGCTTATCACTTGGTACTTTGATGCTATATTTCTCTATTTTAGAAATTTAATTAGGGTGTAATATTTTTATGTCATTATTTTTTTTCTTTAGTGCAACTTATAAAAATTTTAGATTTTTATAAAATTTATAAATATTTTATTTGATATATTTAAGTTTACAATGTCACTGGTCAAGAACCAGGTGACCTTCTTATGTTCTTATAACGATTTAAGGGGACAAATGACATTATTTTTGAATGATTCAAAATGGGTTTGATTTCTGACTCAAATATGTAACTCTTAAAAAAAAGTTGACTAAATTTCACCTTGTGTGGACTAAGTTATGGTCGTTCAAAGTTTAGTGTAGGATTTTAGCAGATTAACACATTCTTGCACATTCAACTTTGATTTTACGTATGATGGGTCAAATCTTAATGATAGATAACTCATAAAAATAAATTTTAGAAAAATATTCATAATTTTTATTGCAATATTGAGGAAGATATGACTTGTTAAAGTCGTGATTTGCTACTACGCAGATGCAGTTTACAATGTATTATATTTTGAGGAGTTGAAGGGTCAAATGACCATGTACTTTGATGATTCCACTTGGGATAGAAAGGTAAGACATAGACTTGACATCCAGAGGTGGAATCAAATCATTTGAATGGCTAGAAGTTAAGATATAACATAAAGAAGTCGGCCATAATTTTTGACAGATTCATTTCTTCAGCTTTGAGGTTGTAATATTGGTTTATTCATAGTTTATTGGTATA
>JAUEJL010123054.1:0-11737 GCA_032274825.1 Drosophyllum lusitanicum | reverse complement strand
GCTGGTTATTATCGAAGGTTTGTGCAGAATTACGCCCATTTGGCTTCTTCCCTTACTGATCTGCTCCAAACAAATCACTTCAAATGGTCAGAGGAAGCCACAAGGCATTTACCACTTTAAAAGAGGTGATGACTTCCGTACCCACCTTGGCTCTACCAGATTTCACAAGGCCTTTTGACGTTACTACAGACGCCTCCGGTACCGGGATCGGAGCTATTTTGTCTCAAGAGGGACATCCCATTGTCTTCTTTAGCAAGAAGATGGGTAAACGGATGCAAGCTTCCTCCGCTTATAATCGCGAGTTGTATGCTATCACGGAGGCGGTACGGAAATGGCGGCATTATTTATTGGGTCGACACTTTAAGATCTATACCGATCAACATAGCCTCCGCCATCTCCTTACCCAGGTCATCCAATGGACCAACACAAGTGGACTGCAAAACTTTTGGGCTACGATTTTGAAATTTTATATAAACAGGGTTGGGACAATCGTGTGGCGGATGCTTTAAGTAGAGTCGATGAGCCACAATGCCTCGCTGTCTCTATTCCGACGTTCCCATGGTTGGAGGAGATCTGCAGCTTCTACTCCACGACATCCCCGGGTATCCAATTTCTTCGGGCCTTGGCTGATTGACCCGACGAGCATCCTCAACACCGGGTTCATGATGGGTTAGTTTATCGATCAAATCGTATAGTGGTTCCCGATTTTCTGAATTTACGTGCTCGTTTGATTGCTGAGTATCATGCTACCCCCGTTGGTGGGCACTCGGGAGCACACCCTACATTTTGCCGGCTGAACTCTTCATTTTATTGGCCAAAAATGCTAGCTGATATTACCAAATTTGTGTAAGAATGTCCGACATGTCAATAGGTCAAGTATCCCACTCATAAGCCATATGGGTTGCTCCAACCATTACCGGTTCCCGATCAAGTTTGGGATGAGATTGCAATGGATTTCATAACACAGCTTCCTCCTTCCACCGGTAAAACAACAATTTGGGTTATAGAATATAGTGGACCGGCTCTCCAAGGCCACGAGGAAAGTTTTATGGATCAGAGGTCCATGCGAGTGAGAAGAATTCCAGCCCGTTATTCGGACTGAAGCGTTGAGCCAGCACGTGTGGAAATAGTCTTGCAGCTTGGAGAGTTAGCCAATTAATTAGTTCCTTTTATTTAGGGGTATCTGCATGCATGAATTAGTTGGATAGGTCCACGTTTCCCATTTTGCATGTTTTCTAATTCCTAGTTTGTAGCAGATAGTGGAGTTTGTTAGTAGATTCCATTGGTATGTTTTCTTTATAAATTGTAATTTGCATTTTAGTATGGAATATGAGAAAATTGCTCCAAGCTATCCGTTCCTTCATCTTTTAATTTCTGGAGAGTAGCTATCTCAAATTAGCTTTTAACAACTTACCTCTCTTGCGTCACCATCCTTAAAACCATGGAACATCAAGATCTGGGAAGTAGTGGTGAAAACAACTGCATACTTAATATGGAAGAACTACAATGCCTTGATTTTTTTCAAACTCAAGTTCCAATCCGGATAAGGTGTTGTTCGAAGCCAAGTTGTTACTATTTCAATGGCTAAAGAATCGCGCGAAGAATGGCAAACTACTGTCTTGGCAAGTATGGTTAACATCAGTACATCACCAAATGATATTCCAAAAATTTGGTAATTTTAGGTTCTAGTTTGGATCGCGCCTATACAAATTGATTATCATTTTTACTTCTTGTAGAATGATACTCTCGTATTAGGAAGCTACAGGATAACACATTGTATTTGGTCCACATTATAATTAATAAGATCTTGGCTTTAAAAAAAAATTCTTTTTTTACAACTTTAGATTATGTCACACCTAGTATTGCATTAACATCCTAATCTATATGTGTTTAAACACACCTAATTTCTTGATTATTTAATGTGCATCAAATTCACAAATTCTTCTAGCTTTCCTTTCTCTCTATCCCATAGGATCCCTTCTCCAAGAGATATGATTTATACATAATAAATACAAATAGTTAATAGCGTATGACATATTTTGATACACAGAACTATAGAAGACCTTCCAACCAACCAATATGTTATTATTATTCCCATGATATTATTTTAACCCAAAAACATTTTCTTTCCTCCGATCACTATTTGCCAACTAAGCCCCCCACTTAGAGGCTTGTGAAGAAAAGTTGTTTGAAACTTTTTTTTCTCGATTGACCTAATTATTAGTTTTTTGGAACAGCCAGCAAATATTATTAAAACAACTAGGAAGGAGCTAGAGAAAACTACATAAAAGGCAGAACTAAATCAGAAACAATAAAATAGAAAATTACACCAATCACTCCACTTGTATTTAAAAGTTGATATCTCTCCAATCTTTGCTTGATCCAAAAGAAAGAAAGGGCCAGAATTTGGGCAAAAATTGTCTCCACCTTGCCTTACGAATTAGGCGTAAAAACCATATCATTCCAATTAATTTATACCCTATAATTCTTTCACCGACTCTTTAACACCTCAAAACAACACCCTTCTAAACAAAGATGATTTCTTTTTCATTTTTTCTATCATACATAAATAGCATACGAATGAATTATTTTCTTAAATGCTATTTTTAGATTATTTAGTTTGCTAATATTTAAATATTTTAACAGATAAATTTATTCAAATCATTTAGTAGAAATATTTACTTATTTTCGTGATTATTTATGTAAACACATATACCAACTGGATTAATTTAAAAAATTCAAATCATTACATTTATTCAAAATATACATCGATTATCGATATTTTCTTATTAATATTAATACACTTAAAACTATAGAAAATTACAATCAAGCGTGAAAAAATTGGTTGTTACTAATTTTTATCAAATCTTTAAATTTGAAAGTGCGAAAATTGTGTAAAAAACACATTTATTAGTACAGACAAATTATCTAAATTTTCACAAAATGGGAAAATTTGAAAATAGTTCTAAAGTTGTAAGTCTACGTTTTTAAGTGTGAATTTCTATAATTATATATTTATTACAAATTTAAACATTTAAAATGGTGAACTTTTAAAATCAAATCTACACATTTACATATGATTAAAATTCTTACACAATTTTATGAAGCGTGGAGAAACAACATATTTGTTGTAGTGATTTAGCTTGCTTTTATACACACAAATAGCCAAAAATTAATGAAACAACGTATTTGTTATATCATTAAATAAAACAAAAGAACCATAGTATAAATATTTTATACTGTATAATTATATAAATCGTAAAGTTCTCCTAACATGTCAACATTATTAGAATAGTCAACAAACTTTATATGCATTAATTGCATTAGGAAAACAATTGATTTGTTTAAGATATTTTAACACACCATTAGATTTGATAGTTTTACCGGATAAAAACATGAGTTTCAACTTCATATAAGTTCATTTGCATCAACATTTAATAGTTCATCAAGATCTGTTATATGTTTCAAATTTAAATCCAAAGTTGAAACAAATCAAAACTCAAAGCAAATCGATAAATAACATATTAGCAAAATTGATAATCGAGATCAACAACCAACTCCATATAAAATGCATACAATTCAGAAAACTAGAATCTGAAAATTGAGATAAACAATGAGAAATGGATTTCTATATTAAGTGAAAATGGATAAAATCGAGAAGAAGAGAACTCGCCGACTCGAAATGAAGTGATGTAGGTGAACTCAATCGAGTAGTTTGCCGACCAAACAAAGTTGCAACTACGAATTAGATCTGAATCAGTGTAAGACCTCTTTGGTGAAACTCTAATGTAAATGGAGGGTGGCTATGTAAATGAGAACACCATTTTATATAAATTACTAAGCTATTTTAATAAGAAAAAATTTACTTTTAACACGAATTATGCAATCATTTTAAACATCAAATCCTAGGATCTTAAATTAAAACTATAAATCATACACACACATATAGATACATACATGTAAACGAACATTTACAAACATAAATGAACGAACGAGTCCTTTGTTTGTGTTCGTTCGTTTACCTAAACGAACAAAGATTTTTGTTTATATTTGTTTGTTTATTAAATAAACGAACATAAACGAGCTTCCCACCAAACAGTTCACCGAATGGTTCGGTTCGTTTACAACCCTAGATGTTAGAAATGGTTGTATAATTCATGTGAAAAGCATAAAAATTTGTATTAAAATAACGTAGTAATTTATATAAATGGTGTTTTGTAAAAAAGTTTGATAAAAATGAAAATTAATAAAAAAAAGTAACAAAAGCTAAAAGTTAAAAAAAAAGAAAAAACACTATTTTGATTAATATTTTAACTACTATACTAGTTTAATAAATATTTTTAAAAATACATCAAATTTTTAAATAATTTTTCCAATAACACTATTTTAGTTAAAAACTTAACGTTTAATGCCTCCACTTTATCATTTGTCCTATGCAAAATCACTTTCCGAACACCATTACCAACGCCTCCACTTTATCATTTGTCCTATGCAATATCGCATGACATTTAATGCTGGAAGTGACATGTACTATGCCTAGAAGAAAGGTCGGTTGATGGTGATTGTTTTTTTTAAATACCTACTATAAATAGAAAAATTATATATTTTTTTAAATTTATCCTTCTCTTTTATACTAATTTTTTTCTAATTATATCCATTGATTTTGATACTGATCAGATCAGAAGGATAAGTAAGAAAATTTAGTAGGATAATATAAATATCTCATAGATTGGTCAAAAATATGAAAGCTATATTGTTAAATATATATATAATGTGAATATGTTTGAACTGTATACAATAGACTTATGTTCAATTAAGTCCATGTAAAAAACATAATTCTAAAATTTTAATATTCAATCACAGGTGATTCAGTATATAATCACATGTGATTTGTAAAAGCATCACATGTCAATTACGAAAATGCCACTCAGCCCAAAATTTAAAAATGTAATAGTGATCATTGATGTCATTGATCCAAAGACTAAAATTAGTCCCTTATGACTATGAATTAAATATGAACTATATCGAACATTCTACGTATACAATAACAAAAAGAATAACTTTTGAATTAAAGACACCAGAAATCTAATAAGCTTGAGTTGCCGAAACATAATAACTTAACTTGCAATTAACAACACTTTAGAATGAAAAAGCACTCAACAAAATCAAAAGAGTGATCGAACAGACAAATAATGAATTGGTGTTGTAAAAGCTTTAGTATCAAGAATTTAAGAGCTTGAAAGGTATTTTAATAGAGTTAAAAGAGGGTTGTTGCTGTAATGGGCCGGTTTCTGATGGGTCGTTTTTCAGAAGGCAAAGACTAATGGGTCTAGCTGTTGGGCCGTAGTAAATGTATATCTTACCTGTATAATCTGTATATGCATAAATTTAGTAAAATAAATGGTGGGACCAGAAACGATATAAAATAAATTCATGTTTTAATTTTTTGGTAAAGTACAATTAGTACATGTGGGAACAAGCATGCTTAGACCATGCGCATCCGGCTAAATACCAGAGCTGGCTAACCTCCCAACCCGCCAAGCACAACATTGTCCCAAGGAGGGTTGAGGTGGGTTCCCGACCAGTGACGAGTTTCTTTTTTTCTTACTTTCTATCTTTTAATTAATATATTTCTTATTAATATTTAATGTGGATTGAAGAGGGTTGAATGTGGGGGTTGTGGGTTAGAAAGGGTTAGAGGTGGGAGATGATGTGGATATTGATGTGCCAGTGGGATAGAGAGGGTAAGTGGGGGTTGGATACGATGGTCTTAGGCAAAAGAAACTTTTATATTATTAGTTGGATAGAGAATATATATATATATATATATATATGGGATGTTTTATTTGGAAACCGTTTTTATTACAAGTACCGTGAGACCCAATCTCGGCCCTTGATTAAAATAAATCAATAGTCAATAAAAATGACGGCTTATTAATGGCTCGATCTTCAATGACAACTCTTCCGGACGCAATTCATGGTTGGAAAATTATATAAAAGACCAAAATACCCCTATTAATGAGCATTAGTAGCGGTTACAAATGGTACTCCACCGCAAAAAAAGGAAATTTTTTAGAAATTTTTTTGCATCAATATCTCATTTAATTCTCTCCAATGGCTTATAAATGAGTCGTTTTCTCAAACATCATTTTATGTGATTTAGTTTGTTAACACTTAAATATCTTAATAGAAATATTTATTCAAATCATTTAGTAAACATATCTATCTATTTTCATAGTTATTTATTTAAACACGTATACCAATTGGATTAAATTAAAAAATTCAAATCTTTACATTTATTCAAAATAGATGTCGATTACAATCAATACACTTAAAAGCGTAGAAAATTACAATCAAGCGTAAAAAAATTGGGTGCTAATAACTTATACCAAATCTTTACATATGAAAGTGTGAAAATTGTAGTAGAAAACACATTTATTAGTGGGGACAAATTATCTAAATTTTCACACTTCTAAAGTAAAAAATTTGAAAATAATTCTAAAGTTACAAAATTCCACGCCTTTAAGTGTGAACTTCTCTAATTATTTATTTATTACTAAATTTACACATTAAAAATCATGAACGTTTAAAATCAAATCTAAACATTTATTGATGAAGAGTTTTTTTCCTTTTCTAACAATCTCTATATTTAAACTATTTTTTACAATGATAAACTTGAGTGCGTAACAAGTTTAAATTCTTACACGCTTTTTATTAAACATGAAGAAATGACATATTTGTTGCAGTGATTTTAGCTTATTTTTATATATTTTAGTATTATTACGAATACTTTTTTTAGTTTTCCCTTTACCTCAAGACGTTCTAGACTTATAAAAAATAACCGTTAATAGAGTATAGGTAATTTAATTTTTTTACTGTAACTTTATTTATTTATTTTAGAGCTTATAGTTTTATAGAAAATTTGGAAAACTTGTCTAAATAGAGCGCCAAATACAGTTATGTTAAATTACTAGTTTAGAAACCCGTATAAATACACGGGTAATCATAATTATTTTTATGAAAGTATTATTATATATTTATGTTTTTTTAATTTAAATAATATTTTATTTATCTCCTACCTTATTATATATTAAATATTTAAAAAGTTTTTAAAGTTTAAATAATATCTTATTACATATTTACCATAGTTTAAATATTTTTAAAGTTTTTAAAACTCGTTTGTTTAAGCACACCATTTAAATGATTTACCCAATAAGATTTATCTTATCCATAACTTGTAAGTTAAATTTGAATGAGATTTGGAGTCAAAATTAAGTTTCAAGTTTGACTATTTAAAGTCAAAATTAAGTTTTAATTTTAATCAAAATGAATGGTTATGATTTAATTTAAGTAAATGAAAGGTTAAGATTATCTAATTAAATTGATAAAGCTTAGTCTTTTATTTATATTAGAAGATTATATATTATTATTGTATGCGATAGCATTTAAAAAGTTTAAATAAATATAATTAACGAAAAATCTATCATTGTATGCAATTGACTTATTTACGAACTTTACATTGGTTTCATTGTATGGGATTTTTGATTTGTTCATGAACTCAATGTGCGGCTTCCGATTATGGTTTCAAGTTAATCGGGGTTTTTGTTCTTTGTGTTCGTCATGAATATTCCAGGTTTCCTTTCGTTTTTGTTTTTCATCTAGTTAGGGTTCTTCATATGTTCAAATTGATCGAAGATTTGAAGGTAAACAACCAGATTTTGGTTCTTCATATGGCTTCTGTGTTTAATGAAGACGAATAACATGATGATGAGCACGAAGACGAAGATTTTAGTTCTTCATATGGCTTCATTTGTGTGTATGTGTGTTTTTCTTTTTGAAAAGCCACCTTCATTACCAAAACTTCGAAACAATACAAAGCTACTTGTTTGATATTCAAGTATTAAATCAAACTAGTCCTTAAAAGAACAAAACTAATTTACTTGGAAGAACAAGAATGCAGACTTGCTACTCTAATTCTCATAAGAGCTTGAAGCTTAAACTTCGGCGTTTCTAACCTCTCGATGGATTTGTTAGCCACGACTGCCACGTAGTAATCGTTGTACAGCTTCCGAGAGACACCCATAAAAAAACTTGGCCTTGGATCTCAAAAAACGTATCAGCAATATTTCTCTTGTCTTTCTCATATATCATTCTATTCCTGTGTCTCCAAATTGAGTATTAAACCAATAACCAAATTACCGCCTGCCAAAGTTCGTTCTTTGAAGATTGTCGCTCCCTTGATCTACTCTTTGCTAGTAGGTCGTCGACTAAGTACAAATCTGTAGAATCTGCTTCCCACCAAGTAAACAAATGCCCCCAAAGCTTCTTCACGTCGGCACAATTCACCAATGCATGGTTTATTGACTCCGCTGTTTGTTGGCACCTAAGACACAAGCTCAAATGTAGTTCAATCCCCAAATCATCTAATACCAACCGTACTGGGATCCTATTAAATTTCAGTTTCCAAATGAAGATGGTGATCTTCTTTGGTATTAACTTGTTCCAATCTACTTCAACTCCTTCGTCCTCTGTTCCCAATAGCATATTGTCCTCAAGACCTCAACTATCTAGCCAAGAGTCTTAGTTTTTTTTTTGTTGTGAAGCCTTTGTCGTCAACTAGCTAGCCACCACACCCATTGGTCCCTTTGAAGTTCAATCAGATAATTGTCTCTTAGCACGTTTTCTAGCTCCTCTAACTCTTCCTCTTGACGCTCTTCTCCATGTTCATCTCCAGCACCATGTTGATAACGTCCTTTTTCTTTTACCGTTGAATCTTAATTTGTTGATTTCCAATACAATTGGTTACTGAAAATGAAGAACATGAAGTTGATGAAGAACAAAATAATCAGTAAACAATAAATAAAGTCAAGAAAGAAACCGAATATCTGCGGTTAATATTAACAATTGCATAAAATGATAACTTTTAGAAAGTACAAGATATTTATTTGAAAAAAAAATTAAAATTCATTATAAACAATGATAAATAATACAAGGTGTAATTTTTTCTTCAGTTAGTTATACTTACCAGTTTTATATTATTTAGTGTTAAAATATTTATACATGCATACTCAGATATTATTTAATTTATAGCAAAAAAACTCGTTATTAAAGTAAAAGGGTCGATTTTAGAAAATGTTAATTTAATTTCATCTAATAAACTATTAAATACAAAAAATAGAAATTTTCAAACTTTGTTTTCTACAACATATATCTTCTTCCTACAACCCTGTTAGTTATTTATGATTTTTAAGTAACCTACTAAAAGGATTAGTCTACTCACCGGTCACACGGTCCGCGAGTCCTGGTTCCCCATCTTGAGCTAGAACATTATCGCCCCTCGTAGGGTTGATGGTGGTGGGGTTCCTCAGCTGGTTCCTCCACCCGCAACTGGTTCCTTTTTTTTTCTTTTCTTCTCTCTTTCTCTCTCTTGATTAATATATATTTTTTATTAATATTTGATAAGAGTTGAAGATGGTTGGATGCAAGGGTTTGTGGGGTAGAGATGGTTAGAGGTGGGAGATGGTGTGAATACTGATGTAGCAGTGTGTTAGAAAGGGTAAGTGGGGGTTGGATGCTGATAGTCTGAGATCAAGATTTGATTTGATCTCTCGATCTCCTCATAATTTATGATGCTACTCTTTAATCACTAATACATCATCATGAGATGGCGATGTTGTTGTGGATGATGTTGTTGCTAGCATTATTGTTGTTGTACGTTGTTTTCTTATATTAATAACCAATCACCAACCACCTTAAAAACCACACTAAAGTAGCTATTCTTAAATCCTTAACTTGTACTACGAAATTCACCCTTAACCGTGGTCATAAGGTGTAGTAGTTTATTTGATGATGAACCCATCGTTTGCGACCTCGGACCACATTCAAGTATGTGGCCAGTTCCAAAGGTTTCGCCTTAATTACTTTAACCCCCTCAAACCAACACTTTGAAGGACCTCTTCCCGTTCACTCTTTTCCTAAGAGTGGGGGGAGTGGTTACTCCCCACCACACACACCACACTGCCACCTCAGCTTTTTTCTCCCACCATTCAGTCTACCACACAGTCCCGTAATAGTTACTTTTTACCACACCAAAATATGGGTCCCACCTAATACCCATCAGCAATTAAAAAAAGAAAGAAATTAAAAAAACAACAACTAGGCCCACAACAAAGCTACATATGACTTTCACCTATTGGAGAAAGAAATTAGAAAAAGAGAGCATGATAAGCAGTTGGGCCCACAAGAAAGCAACCCATGCCTTTCACCATGTGGAGAACTCCACGCATTGTTGCCACCCATGCAGTGGCGGAGTGGAAAATTTTGTTCACCACGGCGCAATCAAGCACCACAAACACCATATTGTTGTCCACTCCGTTTACTCTAACAGGTCTCCTTATTGGACTTTCACTCTCATATGGAGATCATAGTCTCCGTAGTCTACCGTTTGATGCCAACGTCACCTTTGTCATGGACTCTCGATCCTAGCTTGGGGTTAACCACCAAAATGGGAGATGAATCATCCGATTCAGACCTCTCGCATTCACGCATCAACAATATGCTTGATCAAATGATGCCATACGTACGCGGGATCTACGCAAAAAGACTTCCTAGTTTTTGTGTTCTTACACATTTACAGGTTTGATCTTTCCATTCTTCATTGAAATCAACTAGTTAGAAGGAGAGTAATGGTTGAGCTACAACTTCATAGTTCTAAAACTGTGAGCTTCTCTTACTCCTTTATGCTACCTCTTTCAACTTCTTAGCTCTAAATTCGTAACCCACTCGTACTTCTTTACACAACATGTCCAACTTCATAACTCTAAAATCGTGAGTTGCCTTTAAACATGGTCCTAAGGTGTAGTTGTTCATGTTGTAGTTTCTTGTTGAAATCAATAACCCTTTATTACTTTAGAAATTGATCATTTTATTTAAGCATGTGCTTAGCTTTGGATTCACCTACATGTTTAAGCTAAGGCCGCAAGAGTAAATAAACTTGTATCTCCTATGCATCATCGAGGCAGGACAAAAGGATAAAAAAGAGAAAGAAAATCATCATTTAAGGGATACATGTATCCTTATAGGACTGACGTAAACAACAATTTAAGATGATCTATTGGAAAGTGTTGATTACAATAGTTTCATCGGCAACTTTGATTCCAATAATGCAGAAATAATCAATAAACAAATTATGTTGCATGTTTGGTGTAGACATCTTGTGATCCCTTTTCTAATATTTTATATACTTGTATAAAACTTTGCCTAATGTTAATAAACATATTTTACATATATCTAAATTTTATATGTTTAAATGCCTCCTGTGAAGTGCCCAAAGACTTTGATGAAATCATTCCTCTCCAACACATTGCCCACATAATATGATGTTTATATGTAATTAATGACTTTGACCAATTATAAGATGAAGTTATTCATAGTTTTCTTTTTATGGTAAATAATAATGTCATTGACCAGTCATTCTTTTTATGAAGTTATTCATAGTTTTCTTTTTATGGTAAATAATAATGTCATTGACCGGTCATTCTTTTTATGAAGTTATTCATAGTTTTCTTTTTATGGTAAATAATAATGTCATTGACCGGTCATTCTTTTTATGAAGTTATTCATAGTTTTCTTTTTATGGTAAATAATAATGTCATTGACCGGTCATTCTTTTTATGAAGTTATTCATAGTTTTCTTTTTATGGTAAATAATAATGTCATTGACCGGTCATTCTTTTTA
>JAUEJL010123043.1:0-11738 GCA_032274825.1 Drosophyllum lusitanicum | reverse complement strand
CACACACACACACACACACACACACACACACACACACACACATATATATATATATATGTGTGTGTGTGTGTGTGTGTGTGTGTGTGTAATAGGCTCAAATGAGAACTATTTTTCATACGAGAACTGTGGGGACCAATCTTAGCCTTTGATTAAAATTAATTAATGGCTAAGGATTTTTGGCGGCTCGCTAATGACGCATTAATGAGAGGTATTTTAGGAAAATCAAGCATTGCAAATTAATGACAGCTAATCCGGACGCAATTCATGTTGTGTAAGTATATAAATAACCAAAATACCCTTATTTGAGTCATTAATGGTGTTACAAACATTTCTCGCAGTTCTCGTACGAAAAATAGTTCTCGATCTCCCTATATATATAGGGGAGAGTTCATTTGAGAACCGCGATAACCAATCCTAGCACTTGATTAAAATAAATCAATTGCCAATAATGAAAACGGTTCAAAAATGGCTCATTAATTCCTTTGTTAATGAGCATTAATGACTCATTAATTAAAGGTATTTTGGATTTTGGGTATATCACGCTTATTAAATTATAATTCATTCAACTAGACGTAATTCACAATTAAGTAAATATATAAATGATCAAAATATCCATTTTAATAAGCATTAATGGTGGTTTCAAATAATTTCCGCTATTCTCGCATTAAGAACATTTTTCAAATGAACTTCTATACGTGTGTGTGTGAAGGTTTTATCGAAAATTAGTTTTATTGTGAGAACCAATGCAATATAGTCAAATGTGTCTACGAAATCATTAGATTCGTGATTTTGTAACATATTTATAGTACTTCATGAGTTTTCATATATTTTGAGTTGAAAATTTTGAACCTTTATATATGATGCATGATCATTAATCTAATGAAACATTTTAACGTTTTCATAAATTTCTCATCATTCTTCAATGCAAATGTTATGAAAACTTACAAAACAATATATATGATGCATGATCATTAATCTAATGAATTTGTAGATGAATTTAACTCTATTGCTTGGTTCTCGATGGAACCTCTATATATATATATATATGTGTGTGTGTGTGTGTGTGTGTGTGTGTGTGTGTGTGTGTGGGAGGGGGGTTCATGCGAAAAGTGTTTATTTACGAAAAATGCAAGAAGCAATTTCAGCAATTGATTGGTTTTTGATCTTGTGCTTCACATTAATCATAATTAATATTTTTATTTAATTCAAGAGAGTAAATTGGTAAACACAAAATATTTTCTCTCTCCTCTCTATAATTAAGTTTTTCTCTTTCGAATTAATTTTTTTTCCAGATTTTTAAATTTTACTTCTACTTATTATTAATATGGTGTTTACTACTGAACACAACCTACGATTTACAAACTTTTCGTTATGTATATAGTCTTCATTAGTTAACAGGTCCACGCCAACAATTATCAAAACCATTAATTAACAAACCTTTTAAACTTATAATCTGAAGTTCACTAGTGAGCATTTTACATACAAAATACCAGATTTTTCCTAAAACAACAAATGTTGATTCGTGAACCCATAATACATCGAACAATGAGAAAAGAAAAGTAATAATAGATAACAAATGTTCATACCCATAACACACTAGTGAACTTTTAAGAGAAATACAGAAATTAAAACAACTCTCCTACAAAAAATGAAAAACAACAGTGCTAACTAACGAACTAATAACAAAATATCATGCTTGATATTAACCATCAATGTCAGTAGTAATCAAATAATCATGAATATGGTTAAAATAAACTAATCATGAATGAAGACCGGTAATCAGGATAGAAAATAGTGTTCAGAAATGTTGAACACGAACAGAAAAAATACTTGTGATAGCTAATCACCATGTTCAACACTAAACACTACAAAAAAACAAGCTTGTATTTTGAACACCAAAATCAATATCGGGAAACAAGTGCGAAGCTGCTAGCCCTATCCACCACCAATTACACTTAGAAAAGATGTACCGTTGGTGTAGTCTCGATAGGGTCAGCGACAGCGGTAGTTATGGTGGTTTATAATAACGATGGTGAAGGAACCACAAACCAGATCTGGTTCTCGATGATGTTGTAGGCGACATCAGTGCTTGATGATGGCGGTATCGGTGGCGGTTACACTCAGAGAATACGACCTGTTGGTGTAGTCTCAATACGGGCGGTAGCATCGACGGTGGTGATGGTGGTTCGTAATAACGATGGTGAAGGAACCACAAATCAGATCTGGATGTCTTTGATGTTGTAAGCGACAACAGGGTTGATGATGGTGGTGTATGGTGATGAACGAGTTGGGGATGGAGACGGAGAGGTGTCGGTGATGGTGATGGGATACGAGGTATAACGACTCTGGGTGGCGAGGTCTCTGGCAAAGGCAGAGAGGATGGCGTCTTTGAGTGATAAGGAGAAAAAAATGACGATTTGTGAGGGAGATGAAAGTGCCGACGAGGGGTGTAGGTGTAGAGGGGATTTTGTGATTAGAGAGAGAGAGAGACAGAGAGAGAGAGAGAGAGAGAGAATAGATGATTAGGAGAGGTGAGGCTGAGATGATATTTAGTAGGATGGTATAATTAGGGTAAAGATTTTATTAGGTAAAATGTTTTTATTACCCTTTTTGTTTTAATTTAATTTTCTCCTTTTTTTCAAGTTAATTACCAAAGTGTCATAGGTAATTTTAGCCACTAATTTAAGATCTAATGGGTAAGAATGCTTCTCATATTTTTTGCAAAATGCAAAAAATACTTTTCACATGAATCGTCCTCTCTCTCTCTCTCTCTATATATATATATATATATATATGAAAAAGTTCAAACGAGAACTATTTTGCATACAAGTATGTGAGAACTGTGTGTAACATTATTAACTACTCATTAATTGGGATATTTTGGTCATTTATACATATACCTAATCGTGAATTGCATCTGAGTGGACCATCATTAATGAACGATGCTTGATTTTCTCAAAATACCCCTCATTAATGCGTCATTAATAAGCCGTTAATAAGTCATTAATGAGCACAGTAATAAGCTTTTACAATTATTAGCTATTGATTTATTTTAATCAATGATCAAGATTAGGTTGACGAACTTCTCTTTCCTCTTTCGTACATCACGACACACTCCCCTCTCCTTTTTTGTCTTTAAAAAACGTCGATAATACTGTCGTCTAACGGATATATTGTCACAGTCAAAGGACCATTTTTTCTCAGCCTCCTATTACATATGGTTTAAGTCCAACAATACAAAATAAGTAGTTAAAATGATTACTCTTAGCGAGAAAGAGACGGGCTTTGAAAAAGTGATTGAAAACCACTTCCAAAGCTAAGCAAAGGAGGAGTGTTGACACATTCATTTTCCCATCACCATTGCCTTTCAATTATTGCAATCAATCCAATCATAACCATACAACACCACCCACAAAAACCCCCCTTCCCATTTCCTTACCAACCTCCATATATGCATCATTTTTCTAATAATCAAATTTTAAAAACAATTTAAATCATACAATATCAGTTTCAATATACCAACAATCTTTTAACATATAGGTATCAAAGTGTCCTCAAGTCTCAAAAATAATAAAAGAATGCTAAGTATTTAATGTTTAAGAAATCAACTTTAATATGCATTGGATTTTACAACAATTGTCAATTGAGCACTTAATTAGGAAGAGGTTTTAGGTCAAATAACTTTTGTTATATATTTCTAGAAGTATTTACGCTCCAAAAGTGTGTAAAATTACAATACACACAATCTTCTAATAATACAATAATAATATAAATAAATAAACGACTAACAAACATCAAAGAATGATTTTAACCGTTTACTTTAATAAAATAAATTTAATTACTCAATCTTGATCATCAATTTAATCAAAATTGAAATTTTAATTTTAACTTTTCTAAGTCAAAATTGAATCAAGATGTTCGGATAAATTTTATGTATACACTTTTTAAACCTTAAAGTATCATATTTGTTCATCAGAATTTACAACTATCATATTAACTCTTTTAAAATATTTTAAAATATCATATTTAATAATATTTTTAATTTTATCATTTTAAAATATTTTATAATTATTATAGATTGTTTTTAATTATAACCAATAAATATTTGACCTTATATTGTTTTAATGGTGATAATAATGATCGATGACTTGTACAAAAAAAGACAATCATGTCTTTTCGTATCATGATATCACGTCGCTTCCGTCACGTTTGCCTCAATCTCATGTAATTAAACGCTTTCACCGCTAGTCTGGGTATTAACATCGTCTGTTGTGTATCACACGCACATTAAATCTAGTTTATACTATATGAGAAAATGTCACACAAATTATACATAGTAGGTTTTTCGACTAGCATTTGTTACCAACACTATTAAATATTTTTATTAAATTAGATCCGTCATTAAAAACTTCTCTTTTACAAATGGAACTCATGACCTAGGTAATGGACAAACACCTTTTCACTGGGGTAGAAGTCAGCGACTTAATACTTGCTTTAAGTTTTCCATTAGCTATTTGACAAGATTTCCTGATCGACATCAACCTTTACTCCATATTCAATTGTCGAAATGAAATTAATTAATCGTACCAAATCACATGAGCCTCTATTTAATTGTCTTTAATCACCTAACCTTTATTCTTATTAATTAAAATTAATATATTAGACTTTCTTGTATGTTTTGTCATGTGACATTTAATTCCAAATTATTATTCTAAAACATATTTGTGCTACATGTTAAAGTTACCAATCAACATCACTATACCTCCAAACCAATTCTTACAAACGTACTATTATTAAAAGTATTTAGAAAATTTAAAAAAATGCTGTAATTAATACATTTTAATAACTATAGAATTTTGTATCATTTTTCATATGCTAGCTAGTCATTGTCAAAAACTTCGAGCAATGAATTTAATCGAATAAGTTTATCTATTTTGTCGGCATAGGGATATTTTGTTCTAGTATGTCGTTCGAATGTTTATAGGTAATGCATAAAATAAAATTTAAAAATTCTAAAACTTTCCATGATCTGGTTTGTCAAAGATTTATTGATTTATGTAGAACTACATTAAGAGTGGGGGGGGGGGGGGGTTCATTCATATTATTGTAAATTTGATAATTATGTATATATTTTTGTAAAATTTAAAACTAGGGTTCTAAGAAAAAGAGGGTGCAATGCTTCTTTTGTTGCCTTGGTTCCAAAGAAAAAAAGACCCTTCAGAACTTGGAGATTTTAGGCCTATAAGCTTGTTGGGTTGTTGTTACAAGGTAATCGCAAAACTATTAGCTAATCGGTTGTCAAGAATGATGGATAAGATTATTGATGGAAATCAATCCGCATTCATCAAGGGGAGACAAATTTTAGATGGTGTTTTGGTTGCCAAAGAAGTAATAATAAATCAAAATTAATGTTATTCAATGTTGATTTTCAAAAGGCTTTCGATTCAGAAAATTAGGATTTTGTTTTTTTATCATGGATCAAATGGGATTTGGATCTACTTGGTGTTCCAGATTCGAGGTGTTTACAATCGGCCTTTGTTTCTATATTGGTAAATGGCTCACCCACACATGAATTCACAATGAATTGAGGTCTACGAAAGGGGGATCCACTTTCCCCTTTCTCTTCTTGTTGGTGGGAGAAGCGTTACAAATAATGGTTCGGGAAGCATGTTCTAATGGGTTATTTGAAGGTTAAACTCGCGTTTGGTAACCGGAACATTTCTCTTCTACAGTTCGTAGATGACGCCCTCTTTTTAGGTAGGTGGTCAAGATCAAACTTTCCTAAACTTTGGTTATTTTTCTGAAATTTCAGGTTCGAAATTTAATATGGCTAGAAGCTCCTTGCTGGTGTTGGTGTTAATGAGACGGTAGTTTGATCACTAGTTCAATAGTTTTGATGTAAATCATCCACATTTCCATTTACATTAATTAATTCAGTTTTATCTGCTCTACCATTATATTATTTTTCTCTATTCAGGGTTCCGGAATCAATCCTTTTAAAGCTAGAGTCAGTTTGAAGAAAATTTAATATATATATTGTTCACGAAGCAGAGAGAAAGTATGATGTGGGAAAAAAAATGATGATGTAATTGATGACATGTAAATGTGACATGGACAAATAGAAGGCTTTAATTGGTAGAAAATAGAGGTAACTGTTTAATTCAATTTAATTTCACTTAGTGGTTTTTTTTTTAAAACTGTTAGTTAGTGGCATAAAGCTGTTTACAAAACTACTATCACCACTTTATTGCTCTTTAAAATTGATTGTTAATGTGTGTGAGTAAATAACCGTACCGAAACTATAACCATACGTAATTACTGGGTAGCGGATCAACCTTCATATTAGTGGGATTTGTAACTACCCTTACAACTTGAAATTTTATATAAAGATTTTAATTGTCTAAATTTCCCTATTTTTTAACTAATAACTTTTTAATTAAAATTAAAGTTATTATTATATGGATATTTGAATTTAATGTTATGTTGTATTTTCAATTATATTTAATTAAATAATAAATAATACTTATGCAATTTAAGTATATATAGACTGAATCTATTCTATGTTAGTATCTTAATTCTATGAGATCTAATCTATGTATACTTATATTGATGTCATTATTATTTATTTTTTTATAAGTTTAGTTTACAATTCCAAATATTCAAACACATAATTGGCTAATAAAAATGTTTTTTAAGCACTTGATATCATAATATCAACAATAATATTATGCTTGTGACTTTACAATGTCGGGACGGAGCTCGAGAAACACATTAATATTATACTGAAAACTTTTAGATGTGTAATATAATTTTATATCTTTTAAAAAAGGTATGTGTAATCAGATATAAAAGTTTTATTTACGTATCCGAGCACGAGTATAACACAAGTTCTTATGGGGCATGAAGCAATATGAGAATAAATTCTCATAGGTGCCATGGCAAAAATATCAACACAACAGAGCAGATGGGGGGCTGGGAATCTCCAGCCTCAAATTAAAAAATAATGCCCTATTGGCAAAATGGTTATGGAGGTTCTTGAGGGAAGCACATGTAATCTTGGAATTTCATGGGAAAGATGCTGGTATGAACAGAAGATCCTTAAAAGTGGGTAAAAATGTGTGGGAATCTATAATGGCTACATGTAAGAACATATCAGTTTTTGGGGTTGGGGGGTGTCTGGATTTTGATGATTCATCATATCATTTTGGTCAGATGTGGAGGTTGGACTGGGTTCAGAATTAAGTTTTAAGTTTGCCTAGTTGTATGCGTTACAAACGGGAAAAGAGGTATCCTATAAAGATATATGATTTTGGTGCAACGGTTATTGGAGTGGTCAATGGTCTTGGCTAACAATTGCGGGGAATATCACTAGATGATTTTCACAATCTGGTTGAATTCTTATATGTAGCAAATTATAATACTTCTAGATCTGATTTGGAGGAAATCTGGAAAGTTTGGGCATGATGGAACTTATCGTGTCCAAGCCCTTATTCTTTGGGAAATTTAAGATTTATGTCTTTGTTTTCAAACGAAAAGAAGTTCCCAAATAAAATTTTCAAATATTATGGTCTATTTGAAAGTGGAGGAACCATATATGACATTTGGACGAGGACATGGTTGCCAAAATAAAAAAGGATGACATCATTGCTAGTGTTCAAAGTGTCGTAACACTACGGTTTGTGAATTGTAGCCCTGTTCTTCAATACTGCTAGATAGCAGGTGTTCAAGGCTTTCATTGAATTGATTCAGTTTAACTTATTAACTTGTATGTAATATTTTGGTGCATTTATCTTAATCTTTGAGACTTTTATTCCAGTGTGTTTGAAATTAATGCATACTTTTACTTTTAAAAAATCATCAAGCTTCTAAACTCACATATATTCGTAGTAACGTTTAGCATATACAAATAATTTTTTTTCTAATTTTTAAATAATTTAATTATAATTAAATACCCTTGTAACAATGTGCCATGCCTGTAAAATGCAAACGAACCCAAAAGAAAAACAAATGGAAAACTTTATAAATATGATTTTTATTAATTAAAAAGATAATTAAAAAGGTTGAAACTTGATAATACATAATTATTTTCTGTTTAAATTTAAAAAAATTCTTATTCAAGTTAATTTTATCACATGAATAATATTTTTCTTACTTGCATTGGATATTTTTGACACCCCTAAGCTCTGTGAGGCTATTCTAAACTCATATTTCAAGACCTTGGTTTTGATATTGTGTTTAATGTTTATTGGTAATTATTTAAAGGATGTTGAGGGTTGGGCGACAATAGCATCATTTTAATTTTTGAAGCTTATTTAAAAGGTTAAGAGATGTATTGAATTATTTAGTTTAAAAATGATATTGTAATTTGACTTGTGCATATAGTTCAAGAAATCGTAATAATGAGTACATAATAAAAATTATTTATACATAACTAACTTATATCATATATTATTAAATACTTTTAAATGTTATGTATGAACTAATTTTATTAGGCGACAATAAACATAAGGCTACAAAAATATTATGTAGCTGAAAAGAATCCAACAAACCAATCAAATTAAAACAACAAATTTTCTGTATATTGTCTGTACATAGCTGTCAGAAGAATCTCTGAATCACCATGTTCTGTTCTCCCAAATATTACCAAAACTATTGAAAAAAAAAACCTTTTCTATCAATGAAATATTGAGATCAAATCAAATAATTCGAATATCCTAAAAAATTACTACTAATCTCGAAATCCAACGGCTGAGATTGCTGATTATCCACGTCATTATGCCTATACAGATCGTACGGCTTCCAAAGATGATCCAACGGACACGGTCTCTTCTCATCATGTCGGACCCACGGTTTCCCTTTCCCGCTCCAATGTAACAAACTCACCGGACCCGAGTGCAGTGACCGGCAGCTGCCCTTCACGTTATCCCCTCCCAGCCCATGCTGGTTCCACCGGTGGTCAATCGGCTCAATGTCTCCGGCGAACACTAACAAAAACGGCGGTAAAGAACCAAGCTCGTAGATCCTCCTTTTCCGCTGAAGTTCCATCCAGTTTTCGATTTTCCGGCGGTAATCACCGGCTCGCCATTTTCGGAGGTCCATTACCATCACGCCGGTGTTGAAGTAACAAGGAGTTTTCGATCCGAAAGTTCGCGACATTACCGGGTCAGACCAGAAGTTGTCGGTAAAGTAAACGGTGAAGTTTGCGTGACAGTATTCCGGAGCTCCGATGACCCGGTTTTTATGTAAAGTGATGTTCCAGAGTTTCTGTATATCGTCTACTAAAACGACGTCGGTGTCGAGGTAAATGACCCGGTTTACAGTCGGGTCAAGTATATCGCCCAAATAGTTCCGGGCGTAGTTTAACGGGTTCTCGAGGGCGACCCGAATCGATGAGGAGATCAGGTTGATTACGGAGTCTTCGCGGAAAATGTAAACCTTGAAATTGAGCGAAGGGAATGTGTTTCTGACAAGGCGCGTGAGGACACGTGGACTCGCCGGATCGAACTCGGCGGCGATGAAGTGGAAGAAGACGTTTTCCGGGCAGGAGGCATGGCGGAGTACAGAGTGCACGGCGGCGATTGATCCGCGTAGGTACTCGGAATCGAGTGTCATTGCGACGTGGACGGTGTCGGAACGGCAGTCTACGCCGTTCCGGTACTCCGGCGCCTCGGAGAACCCGAATGAATCGTCGGATACGGTTTCGCCGGTCGTCGGAAACGAACGGATCCCGAGACACGGCGAAGGAAGATATAGGAACAGAAGGAAAACCACGGCGAAATCGATTAACGATCGGTGACAGAACCTAAAATCAACCATCTCCTCCGAGAATGCCTTCCAAGATTCCTTTCTGGGATTGTTAGTAAATCATCGCCGGCAAGAAACCGATGATGGTGATGAAGAAAAAAATTAGTCAAACACCTAGTCTGTGGGTGTTTTTTGTAAGGAGGGAGAGATATATATACAGTGGAGGGTGTATGTATAGCTCACTGAGTGAGAGAGAGAGAGAGAGAGAGTTTTCTATCTAGGTTTTTTTGCTGGGGGAAACTGCCGTGGCAAGAAAAAGAGATACCGTGTAGCTGCGTCAGATCACGCGAATCTATAGCGCGTGAATTAGGTGTGTGTGATGTAAATAAAAGCAGTATTATTGGAAAATTTATAGTTGGTAATTGGTAGTTATACTTACAGATTATTTGCTCCTGGACAAAACAAATAAAATAGTTAATTACCATTTTATTCGTATGTTTAATTGCTTTTTTAAAATTAAATAAATCATTAATGTAGTATGTTTATTAGAGAGAATTAATCATTGAAATGTAATAAAATAAATAAATAATGATCAAAATGCCTATGTATTTAAAAAATAGGTATAACTTAAATTTAAATAATTCTATATATAAAAAATTATTTTAAATTCACTTTTATACATCTTTAAAAAATTGATAAATATCAAAACTACAAGATTATATCATTAATAAAAAATGTCAACTTAATAATAGTAAAACCATATAGCAATTGTTTTATACAAAAGTATCACATCAATTAAGAATACAGAAAAAGATGAAAATAACTATTCTTATTATGACTAACGCTACGTGAAAAATGCGAAAGCAAGACTAGTTCTTCATAACAAGGTAACCAAGAAATACTGGTTACTGGAAAAGTAACATCTATCCATTTTTCAACCATTTTTTGAGTTATTTTACCGGTTGTTAATATTAGAAGAATTTGGATCATTTAAGAAATATTCACCTGAATATATTTTTTATTGATAGTACTTGGCAATCGATAAGTTTTGCTTAGTGAGAGCCAAAGTAGTTACATAGATCTTAAATATTCAATGAGCTTTCTACCCTCTTCCCCAAGCCCCTTCTTCGATTCTTCATTTCTACTCACAATCATGATGCTTCAACTACTCACGATCAGATTAGAAACATAAATGGGGATGATTATGTGGAAAAAACTGGAACAAGAATGGCTTGGAAAAACAGGGGAAAATTATCTGGAGATAGCTATGATCGTGGATTAGTTAGAGGTCATAATGATCAATTTTTATGTAGTCAAGGAATGGAATGAAAAAAAACGGGGGGAGTGGATGGAATGAAAATAAAGGAATGAGATTGTTGTGTAATCATTGTTTTCTTTCCCTCATCTCAAACAAATAAGTTTTTAATAAAGTAATGGAATGGGGTATCTCTTTCTATTTCTCATTCCTACCTAACAAACACTGCCTAAGGAGAACGCTAAACAGAGTCTTTAAAGCCGTGGATAAAAATAAAAAAAATATAATTTTTTAAAAATAATAATTATAACTAATGTTTTGTAGTCAATCTTTCATGTTTATAAAAAAAGTCCACCTAAATCATCTTTTAATAATAAAAATATGGGAGCTGATTCGTATATAAAAAATTTATTCATATACAAGTGGTACAAGTATCTTACAACATATGATACAAGTTAATGATTCATAAATTGTTGTGTATGAAGAATTTATATTGTGTATGAATCATCACTCTAAAAAACATACTACTAGTAGATGTAGTTCATATTTCGTTACAAACTTAGTAATTTAAACCGATCTTCGTTAAGTTTAACCGCTAAAGTAAGTTTATTTTAATCATTTCTTAGCTTTGTTACCAAATAGTATCTTCTATCTATTTGTTTATGAACACACACACACACATATATATATGGGACGGTTCAAACGAGAACTGTTTTTCGTACGAGAACTGCGAGAACAG